>CM033644.1:219873584-219889704 GCA_019512145.1 Engystomops pustulosus
TCAGGGGATCAGTACAGGATAAGTAAGTCATGTATGTACAAAGTGGACTGCACCAGCGCCGAATAGTGAGTGCAGACTGGAGTATCGACAGGATGTATGAAATCAGATCAGTACCGGATAAGTACTGTCATGTATGTACCACAGTGACTGCACCAGCAGAATAGTGGTGCAGCTCTGGGGTATAATACAGGATGTAACTCAGGATCAGTACGGATAAGTACTGTCAGGTATGGTACACAGTGCCTGCACCAGCAGCAGAAAGTGCGTGCAGCTCTGGGGTATAATACAGGATGTAATCCGGATCATCAGGTAAGTAATGTCATGTATGTTACACAGTGACTAAGCACCAAGCATGACGAGATATAGTGAGTGCAGCTCTGGAGTATATTATACTGGATGAACTAAGCGGACAGTACAGGATAAGTAATGGTCCTGTTGTGCCACGATGGAGCTGCACCAAACAGCAGAATAGATGAGTAGCAGCTCTGCGGAGTATAATACAGGAGTGTAGACTCAGGATGCAGTACACCAGATAGTAATGTCATGTATGTAACGTGCTGCACCAGCAGCAGAATAGTGAGTGACAGACTGGAGTATAATAACGGATTGTAACTCAGGACATTCGCAGTACCAGACGATAAGTCAAATGTCCATGTATAGTACACAGCGTGAACGCACCAGCCGACAAGAATAGGGTAAGGCAGCTCTGGGTCTAAATACAGTGTATAACTCAGATCCGTAAGGTATAAGCAATGTGCATGTATGTACACGTGGACGACCAGAAGCAGACTAGTGAGTGCAGGCTCTGGGGTATAATACAGGATTGTAATTCAGGATCAGTACAGGATAAGTTTAATGTCATGTATGTAACATACTGCACCAGCCAGCAGAAAGTGAGCAGCAGTCTGGGTTTATTCGGTATAAAACCAGGAGTAACTCAGGATCAGTACAGGATAAGTAATGCATGTGGTGTACACATGTGACGCAACAGAAGCAGAATTCGTGAGTGCAGCTCTGGAGTATAATACAGGATGTACTCAGGATCAGTACCGGATAAACGTAATATCAATGTGTGTACACAGTGACTGCACCAGCAGCAGAATAGTGAGTGCAGCTCTGCAGTATAATACAGGATGTTAACTCAGGATCAGTCAGTACAGGATAAAGGAGTACTGGCATGTATGTACACAGGGAATGCACCAGCAGCAGAATGTGTGAGTGCAGTACTGGAGTATAATACAGGATTGTAAATCCGGATCAGTACAGGATAAGTAATGTCATGTATGTACACGTGACTGCACCAGCGCAGAATAGTGAGTGAGCTCTGGAGTATAATACAGGATTGTAACTCAGGATCAGTACAGGATAAGTAATGTCATCGGTGTACAAAGTGACTGCACAGCAGCAGGAATAGTGAGGGAAGCTCTGGGGTGGAAACAAGTATAATACAGGATGTAACTCAGGATCAGTAAGGATAAGTAATGTCTGTATGTACACAGTGACTGCCGCCAGCAGCAGAAAGCTGAGTGCAGATCTGGGTATTAATACAGGATTGTAACTAGGATCAGTCAGGCTAAGTAATGTCATGTAGGTACACAGTGACTGCACCAGCAGCAGAATAGTGAGTGCAGCTCTGGAGTATTAATAACAGGAGGAACTCGATCAGTACAGGATTATAATGTCATGTATGTACACAGTGACTGTACCAGCAGTAGCATAGTGAGTGCAGCTCTGGAGTATAATACAGGCTGTATCCAGGATCAGTACAGGATAAGTAAATTGTCATGTATGTACCAGTGCCTGCACCAGCAGCAGAATAATGAGTTGCAGCTCTGGAGATAATACAGGATGTAACTCAGGATCAGTACAGATAAGTAATGTCATGTATTTACCACAGGACTGCACCAGCAGCAGAAAGTGAGTGCAGAGCTTGGAGTATTAATACAGTATGTAACTCAGGATCAGTATTAGGATAAGTAATGTATGTATGTACACAGTGACTGCACCAGGAGCAGCAGATAGTGAGTGCCAGCTATGGAGATAATACAGGATGTAACATCGGATCAGTACAGGATAGTTAATGTCATGTATGTACACAGTGACGGCACCAGCAGCAGAATAGTGAGTTGCAGCTTGGAAGGATAATACAGGATGTACATCAGGATTCATACAGGATAAGTAATGTAATGTATGTACCACAGTGACTGCCACCAGCAGAAGAAAGTGAGCGCAGCTCTGGGGTATAATACAGGATTGTAACTCAGGATCAGTAAAAGGCATAAGTAAGTCGTTGTACACAGTGACGCACCAGCAGCAGCATAGTGAGTGCAGCTCTGGGGTATAATACAGGATGTAACTCAGGAAGTACAGGAAAGTAATGTATTGTATGTACACAGTACTGACACCAGCAGCAGAATAGTGAGTTGCAGCTCTGGAGTATAATACAGGATGAATCAGGATCAGACAGGATTAAGTAATGTCATGTATGTACAACAGTGACTGCACCAGCAGCAGAATAGTGAGGCAGCCCTGGAGTATAATAAGGATGTAAACTCAGGCTCAGTACAGGACTAATAATGTCATGTATGTACACAGTGACTGCACCACCAGCAGAAAGTGAGTGCAGCCTTCTGGGGTATTAATACGGATGTAAACTCAGGATCAGTAAAGGATAAGTAAGTCATTGTATGTACACAGTGACCGGCACCAGCAGCAGAAATAGTGAGTGCAGCTCCTGGGGTTAATACAGGAGGTAACTCAGGATCAGTACAGGATAAGAATGTCATGTATGTACACAGTGATGCACCAGCAGCAGAATAGTGAAGAGTCAGCGCTGGAGTATAATACAGATGTAAATAGGATCAGATACAGGATAAGGAATGCCAGGTTTGTAACAGTGACTGCACCAGCAGCAGAATAGTGAGGGAAGCTCTGGGTATAATACAGGATGTAACTCAGCTCAGTACCGATAGTAATGTCATGTATGTACACAGGGACTGCCCAGCAGCAGAATAGTGAGTGCAGCTCTGGAGTTATTAATACAGGATTGTAACTCAGGATCAGTACTAGGATAAGTAATTGCCAGGTATGTACCACAGTGACTGCACCAGCAGCAGAATAGTGAGTGCAGTGCAGCTCTGGGGTATAATAAAGGAGTAAACTCAGGTATCAGACAGTGATAAGTAAGGTTCATGTATGTACACAAGTGAACCTGCACCAGCAGCAGAATAGGAGTGCAGACCTCTGGGCTATAATTACAGGGGTAACGCAGGATCAGTTACAGGATAAGTAATGTCATGTATGTACACAGTGACTGCACCAGCAGCAGAATAGTGAGTGCAGCTCTGGTGTATAATACAGGATGTAACTTGGTTCCTCTCTCTGGTTACTTGTACAGATGTGACTTATGTGATTTAGGATTTGGTGCAGGAAGTTCCTACAGTGGGGGCGAATACGGTGACCCCTGTGATGTCTAGTAAAAGAATGGGTTAAACTTCCCAATTTTAAAGGTACAATCCCCTTTAAGAACTCTGAAGAGTAACAAGGAGGACAGAAGATGTGACCGGATCATCAGATGATTACATTATAGATGACATCACACAAGCAGAGAGACATCTATAAATCAGAATGGGGGGGGGGGGATGATGTCATGTTCTAGAGGAAGACGACCCGGAGCAGATGAAGTAATGAGGGGGGGGGGATGTGACAGATTGGAGTCAGGCGGCTCCATGTGGAATTGGGATTAGCCTTTTGTTTCCAGAAGAAGAAGAGATAAGACCCCCACACAAACACAAGACCCCAACAGAGAATAGAATGCGTCTTCTCACATACTGGACCCCCAGAGAGAGAATAGAACGAGCCCATCACCTCCTCACATACCGGACCCCCGGAGAGAGAATAGAACGAGCCCATCACCTCCTCACATACCGGACCCCCGGAGAGAGAATAGAACGAGCCCATCACCTCCTCACATACCGGACCCCCGGAGAGAGAATAGAACGAGACCATCACCTCCTCACATACCGGACCCCGGGAGAGAATAGACGAAGCCCATCACCTCCTCACATACCGGACCACCGGAGAGAGAGAATAGAAACGAGCCCATCACCTCCTCACATACCGGACCCCCGGAGAGAGCATGAACGAGCCCATCCACCTCCTCACATACCGGACCCCCGGAGAGAGAATAGAACGAGCCCATCACCTCTCACATTACCGGCCCCCGGAGAGAGAAGAACGAGCCCTCACCTCCTCACATACCGGACCCCGGAGAGAGAATAAAACGAGCCATCAACTCCTCACATACCGGACCCCAGGCAGAGAGGAAATAGAACGAGCCATCACCTCCTTCACATAACCGGACCCCCGGAGGGAGAAGAGAACGAGCCCATACCTATCACATACCGACCCCCGGAGAGAGAATAGAACGAGCCCATCACCTCCCTCAATACCGGGACCCCCGAGAGAGAATAGAACGAGCCCATCACCTCCTCACATACCAGACCCCCGGAGAGAGAAGAACTCCTCACATACCGGACCCCCAGGGAGAGAATAGAACGAGCTCATCACCTCCTCACATACCGGACCCCCAGAGAGAGAATAGAACGAGCCCATCACCCCTCATCCACATACCGGACCCCAAGGGAGAGAATAGACGAGCCCATCACCTCCTCACATACCGGACCCCCGGAGAGAGAATAGAACGAGCCCATCACCTCCTCACATACCGGACCCCCGGAGAGAGATAGAACGAGCCCATCACCTCCTCACATACGACCCCCCGGAGGGAGAATAGAACGAGCAATCACCTCCTCACATTACCAGGACCCCCAGCAGAGAGAGGAGAATAGTACGAGCCCATCACATCCTACATACCGGACCACCGGAGAGAGAATTAGAACGAGGCCCAGCCACCTCCTAACATACCGGACACACGGAGAGAGAAATTAGAACGAGCTCACACCTGCCTCACATTACGGACCCACAGAGAGAGAATAGAACGAAGCCATAACCTGCCTCACATACCGGACCACCGGAGAGAGAATAGAACGAGCCCATCACCTCCTCACATACCGGACCCCCAGAGAGAAAATAGTACGAGCCCATCACCTCCTCACATACCGGACCCGGAGAGGAGAATAGAACGAGCCATCACCTCCTCCCAACCGGACCCCAGAGAGAGAATAGAACGAGCCGATAACCTCCTCACATACCGGACACCCGGGAGAGAATAGGAACGAGCCCTATCACATCCTCAACATACCGGACCCCGGAAGAGAGATAGAACGAGCCTATACCTCATCACATACCGACCCCCGGAGGAGAGAATAGAACGAGGCCCATTCATCCTACCACATACCACGCCCCCCAGAGAGAAAATAGAACGAGCATCACTCCTCACCATCATTACCGGACCCCCGGAAAGAGAATAGAACGAGCCCCATCACCTCCTCACATTACGGACCCCCAGAGAGAGAATTAGAACGAGCCCCTCAACTCCTTCAAATGACCGGACCCCGGGAGAGAGAATAGAACGAGCCCATCACCTCCTCACATACCGGACCCCCGGAGAGAGAATAGAACGAGCCCATCACCTCCTCACATACCGGACCCCCGGAGAGAGAATAGAACGAGCCCATCACCTCCTCACATACCAGCCACCGATGTCGAAAATAGAACGAGCCACACCTCCTCACAATCTACCGGACCCGGAGAGAGAATAGAACAGCCCCAATCAATCACCTCCTCACCTAACCGGACAACGGAGAGGAGATTAGACACGAGCCATCACCTCCTCACATACCGGACCCCAGAGAGAAAAAATAGTACGAGCCCATCACTCTCACATTACCGGACCCCCGGAGAGCAGGAATGTAGACACGAGGCAATCACTCCTAACATACCGGACCCCCCAGAAGAGAATAAGTACGAGCCCATCACCTCCTCACATACCGGGACCCCCGGAGAGAGAATAGAACGAGCCATCACCTCCTCACATACCGGACCCCGGAGAGAGAATAGAACGAGCAGCAGTCATAGGACACAAGAACAATCCCAGCCGAAAATGATCAGAAAATGTAACATTCTCATAGAACAAAAACAATAGAAAAGCAAATCCAGAAAACAATAGGAAAAGATACAAAATAATACGGACCCAGGAACAATCGGGAACAAAAACACAACAAACTGAATAAAACGTCAAAAGGGAAGGAAGAAGAAGAAGAATGAAAGTTGTAAATATTCCTGTAGAACAAATCACCCAAACAACCCAAATATTACACAACAACAACAACACGCCTTTAACTGAGCGCAAAATAAACAAAAAAAAACCCAAAGAAATCGCAAAATTCGTCCCACATGCACGGAGCCCCCTTCCCGCACCAACCGTCACCCAACGGAACAATTCATTTGCTTCATTGTTTTTTTTTAGATCTGGTCCCGTATTTGTCGCATTTCTTCCCTATATTTTTTTTTGTACACTATTGCGTTATTTTTTCCAAGTTTTGGTTTTCTGTCTTAAACATCATTTATGCAACATTTATCATTCACTTTCAAACTTCTTCAAAGTTTCATTTTGTTTTTTTTAAATACTTTTCCCCCTCAATGCAGTCTGGTATAATTTATAATTAATTATTCTCTATACAGCGGTTATTATTATTATGTGTTCCCATCTATGTGGTCAGGTCACAGCCCTGTGCACGCATCTCTCCCGTGTCCCTGACAGAGCACTTCTCCAGTGGTCCCCCTGCAGCGCATCTCCCACGTGGGTCCCCTGCCAGAGCATCTCCCCCGTGGTCCCCATGCAGAGAATCTCTCCCGTGTCCCCATGCTTTTTCAGAGCATTCCCCCCCGTTCCCCCAGCAGAGATCTCCCCGTGGTCCCGGACCCCCAGCAGAGCATCTTACCCCCCATTCCCCCAGCAGAGCATCTCACCCAGGCCGCTGATCTCCTGGCGGAATGCTCAGGCGGTTCCGCTCGTCCACTATGGCAGAGATCAGCGGCTTGGAGGGAGCGGTTCCAGGCACCCCGTTCTCCTCGCCTCCTCTTCACCGCCGCCCCATCCTCCCCCCGGAGCTGCTATATCGCACTGATCGGCGAATCCCCCCCAGTGACTGAGCCTCTGTTGTCAGGCGACAATTCCGCATCCCATAGCGGACGAGCGGCGGGGAGCTTCCTGCAACACGCTGCGAGCCGCAACCCAACAGGAATCCGGAGGGAGTGACAGTGGGAGGGGCGGGATCTAAACAAAGCCGTCCAATCCGGCACGGGAGATGAAAGCTGGGGAGTAAACTCCTAGTCGGAATTCGGAAAAGGTTTGACAGTGGCGTCGCGTGGGAAACATCTCTAATTATTAATGGCGGGGGGCGGGGCTTGGCGACTCTGGGGGCCCAATCAGCTGGGCGCGGTGATTTAAAGGACTGAATGTGTCCTGAGAGGGGAGGGGATGCAGGGTGGGTCATGTGACGGCGAGAGAGGGGGCTCATTTCTCATCAGGCATCTTACAGAACTATAGTGAGCAGATTTAACCCAATTATCGGGGTATGAAAGGTCCATTGTGGGGGCTCCACCAGATAGCGGACCGCTTCCCGCTCTTAAAGGGATTGTATAAGATTCATTGTTATCCTTTATCCATAGAATAGGAAAACAACACAATGATTGGTCGGGTGTGACCCGATCACTGGGATCACTAAACGGATTGCCCAGCATCCACAGAATATAAGGACCCAGATGGGCGCGCGATCTATTAAAGGGATATGTCTCATTTTACGGGCGAGAAAGGGCCACCCCATGGGCTTGAATTGTGGCACCCCCATAGCGAAAACTTTTAGTATCTGATTGACTTTGGCGCGGGGGAGGGGGACTTCACATCCTAATAAGACAGGACAGGAATACCCGAGCCGTGACCAAAAAAACTAAACACAGGACTCCCTTAACATTTCTTTTATTAGGGTTATTTTTTGGTGTGAGAAATCCATTATTTACGGAACGCACGCGACTTACTCCCCGGGAGGGAGGACGGATACAGGACACGGAGTAAAATATAGAGAAAGTACGCAACAACCGTATCTGTCACAGGATCATCCTGAATGACCTCCATACAGTCCATAAATAACCGCGCACAATGGATGGGACAGAACCAGAACATTCAAACAGAGGGCACAGAGAAGAAGGCTGGGGTCAGGATGATCATGGGACATGGCTCAGCTGCCATTAGGTGCCAACATTGCGCCATACGGTGCTCCATATACCGCTTGACCATATGGTCATCATCAACAATCTGTGTAGGGTGGGGCTGCCCCCTGCCTGGTAAACACTTGTAATAACAGAGGTAAAAAACGGAGTAAATAAAAAATAAAAACAAATATTTCGGCGATTTGCAGCAACTGTCTGTATGTGAAAAGTCACCCCAGGCTTTCCCAAGGTCAGAGCTGAATGTATGGACACTCTCCAGTGCACCCTCCCCTGCGTGTGAGGGCTCTCTCTATCTGGTGTAGCACTGTGATATCTTAGGACTTTCACATCAAGCGCTGCCCTAATTCAACCCTGGGGCTGGGGGGTTTCCCTGTCCCCCCCCCCCAAATTAATAACCATGTCCTGTCCGTCATGTGATCAGAGGGAAATATTTTTGTTTTATCCTATTCATTCCTTTACTGGTCGTTTGCCAGTTAAAAGGGGAAACCAAAGCCGACAAACAATCGATTGATTTCCAGGGAGGAATAACGGAGGAGGAACTATCGCCACAATAGACAGGAAATAATGGAGGATCATCCAGATCATTTAAATGATGCAGGAATCGATTGATATTAAAGCTGACATTTCAGAAAGACGGGGGACAGTTTGTTCTATTAATTGATCTGCAATTTGGACTACCTGCCACCACAACTAGGGGGAGCTCGATGCCTATGAAATGTCTGGGTTATTGTCCTGCTTAAACAACTGATCTCTCATCAAACAGGAAACGGAAGACCTGTCTGATTTTGTGTGTGTCCAGTTGTGCAAACGTTTTGTGAGATTTCGGACGATTTTGCAGCGTATTAAAGGGGATTGTGTCACTAATACAAATTCCCGAGTGGGACTGATCTCAGGTGGCCGTGCTTGGGCACATGATCAGTGTTGGGTTTGTCGTTTGAAATCCGACCAAAAAAAAACGGTTCACAAGCTATGACCCTGGAAGTTTATGTTCCTGAATAGCGCATTGTCTAGTAGGAGGCGTGTCTCCGTGGGAACCAATGTGATACTTCACATACAGAACTTCCAGAGAATGTAGCTGGGAACTGTGGTCGGATTTTGAAACAACAAACCACCCAAATGATCAGGGACCCAGACCCCAGAGGCAATCTACACGAGGGTAGGACATTTAAGTATTTGTAATTGTGATCGCTGCTTTACCTTTAATTTAACCCATCTGTTCCCTGGACAACCAAAGGACGTCGGGCATTTAGACCAACCAGGCAGCAGGCAGTATTATAGTAGGCATATGGTTGTAATAGGGGGCAGTATTATTAGTAGTTAATTCTTGTAACAATAGGGGCAGGATTTATAGTTAATAGTAGATTCCTGTACATTAGGGGGGCCAGTATTATAGTTAGTTTATATTTTGTACATAGGGGGGCAGATTATAGTAGTATATCTGTACATAGGGGGCGAGTATTATAGTAGTTATAGTTTTGTAAATAGGGGGGGCAAGTATATAGTAGTTATATTCTGTACATAGGGGGCACGTACCAGTATAGTTAATATATTGTACATAGGGGGGCAGTATTAATTAGTTAATTCTTGTACTAGGGGGCAGTATTATAGTAGTTATATTCTGACATAGGAGGCAGTATGATAGGTAGTTATATCCTTGTACATAGGCAGGCAGTATGATAGTAGTATATCTGTTACATTAGGGGGCCGTATTATAGTAGTTAAATTCTTGATACATAGAGGGCAGGATATAGTAGTTAAATTCTTTTAACATAGAGGGCAGCCCAGATCTGGGCTTTAAATGTCGGTCAGTCTATATGCTTGCATAGGTATGAGTAAGGACCGCTAAAAATGTAAAGGCTCAGGAAACGCGTCACCAGTACGTTGTACAACATGTTTTATAATGTTTTTGTATTTTTTCACTATGTTTTGTTTTTAATCACTCTTTTTTGATACTAATCAAACTTTCAGATTTTTATACGCGGGTGCTGAAGGACGCTTTCTCCTCTTGTTTATTCTTGTATAACCTACCTGGGACCGCGACCAGGCTTGTTAGTCCGACTGAGCACAGCAGCATATAATTCGGAGGACCCCAATCATTTTACACAGGTGAGCTAACACGTTTGTTTTTTCATCCCACCATTTTGCATTATTAGTAGTTTATATTCTTGTAATAGGGGCAGTGTTATAGTAGTTATATCTGCTACATAGGGAAGCCAGTATTATAGTGAGTTATATTATTGTACATCGGGGGCAGATTATAGTAGTAATTCTTGTACATAGGGGGCAGTCTTATCGTTAGTTATATTCTTGTACTGGGTGGCAGTATTATAGTAGTATATTCTTGTACATAGGGGGCAGTATTATAGTAGTTATTTCTTGTACATAGGGGGGGCAGTAATTTAGTAGTTATATTCTTGGTACATATGGGGGCCAGTATTATAGTAGTTATATTCGTTAACATAGGAGGCAGTATGTTAGTAGTTATATCTTGTAAATAGGGGCAGTCTTATAGTAGTGATATTCTTGTACATAGGGGGCAGTAATTATAGTAGTTATATTCTTGTACATAGGGGCTAGATTATAGTAGTTAAGTCTGGTACATAGAGGGGGCAGTATTATAGTAGTTATATCTTGTACATAGGGGCCGTATTATAGTAGTTATGATTCCTGTACTAGGGGACAGTTTATAGTAGTTATATGTATTGTACATAGGGGGCAGTATTATAGCTACGTTATATTATTGTACATAGGGGCAGTATTATAGGAGTTATATTCTTTACATAGGAGGCAGTATTATAGTAGTTATATTCTTTTCCATAGGGGGCAGTATTATAGTAGTTATATTCCTGTACATAGGGGCAGTATTAGAGTAGTTATATTCCTGTACATAGGAGGCAGTGGGCCGTATTATAGTAGTTATATTTTCTTTGACATAGGGGCAGTATTATAGTAGTTATATTCCTGTTACATAGGGACAGTATTATAGTTAGTTATATTCTGGACATATGCGGGCAGTATTATAGTAGTGATATTCTTGTACATAGGGGCGGCAGTATTGAATAGTAGTTAATTCTTGTACATAGGAGGGAAGTAGTATTATAGTCGTTATATTCTTGTACATAGGGAGGAGTATATAGTAGTTATATTCCGGTACATAGGGGCAGTATTTAGTGTATATGCCTGTACAAAGGGGGCAGTATTATAGTAGTTATATTACTGTACATAGGGGGCAGTTATTATAGTAGTTTATTCTTGCGGAATAGGGCATAGTGTTATAGTAGTATATTCTGCTACATAGGGAGCAGTTATTATAGTGTTATATCTTGTAACATAGGGCGGCAGTATTATAGTAGTTATATTCTTAGTTACATAGGGGGCAGCAGTACTGTATATAGTAGTTATATTCTGTAATAGGGGCCAGTATTATAGTAGTTATATATTACCTAGGGGGCATTATATAGTAGTTATATTCTTGTACATAGGGGGCGGCAGTATTATAGTAGTTTATTCTTGTGTACATAGGGGGGCAGTATTTATAGGAGTTATATTTCTTGTACATAGGGGCGAGTATTATAGTAGTTATATTCTGTACATAGGGGGCAGTAAGTATTATAGTTAGTTATATTCTTGTACATAGGGGGCAGGATTATAGGAGTTATATTCTGTACATAGGGGACAGTAGTTAGTGTTATATTCTTGTAATAGGGGGTGCAGATTATAGTAGTTATATTTGTGTACATAGGGGCAGTTATAGTAGTTATATTCTTGTACATAGGAGGCAGTATTATAGTAGTTATATTTTGTACATAGGGGGCAGTAGTACTTATAGTAGTTATTATTCCTGTACATAGGGGGCAGTATATAGTCGTTATATTCCTGTACAATAGGGGGCAGTAGTATTATAGTAGTTATATTCTTGTACATAGGGGACAGTATATAGTCGTTAATTCTTGTACATAGGGGGCAGTATTATAGTAGTTACTCCTTGTACATAGGGGGCAGTATTATAGTAGTTATTTCCTCCGTACATAGGGGGGCAGATTAGCGTAGTTATATTCGTGTACATGGGGGCAGTTATATAGTAGTATATTCTGGTACATGGGGCCAGTATATAGTAGGTAGAGTTTGTTAATAGGGGCTTAGTATAGAGGTAGTTATATCTGGTCCATAGGGGGCAGTAGATTATAGTTAGTTATATTCCATGTACATAGGGGACAGTATTATAGTAGTTATATTCTTTGTTCATAGGGGGCAGATTATAGTAGGTATAGTCTTGTACATAGGGGCAGTATTATGTAGTCTATTATTGGTACATAGGAGGCAGTATTATAGTAGTTATATTCTTGTACATAGGGGCAGTATTATAGTAGTTTATATTCATTGTACATAGGGGCAGATAAGGGTATTATAGTAGTTATATTCCTGTACATAGGGGGCAGTAGTTATTATAGTAGTGGGGCAGTATTATAGTAGTTATATTCCTGTACATAGGGGGCAGTATTACAGTAGTTATATCCTTGTACATAGGGGGGCAGTATTATTAGTTATATTCTTGTACATAGGGGGCAGTATTATAGTAGTTATATTCTTGTACATAGGAGGCAGTATTATAGTAGTTATATCCTTGTACATAGGAGGCAGTATTATAGTAGTTATATTCCTGTACATAGGGGGCAGTATTATAGTAGTTAAATTCTTGTACATAGAGGGCAGTATTATAGTAGTTAAATTCTTGTACATAGAGGGCAGC
Organism: Engystomops pustulosus; assembly: GCA_019512145.1. Classification (NCBI taxonomy): domain Eukaryota; kingdom Metazoa; phylum Chordata; class Amphibia; order Anura; family Leptodactylidae; genus Engystomops; species Engystomops pustulosus. The sequence goes on from CM033644.1 coordinate 219,886,528, forward strand.
CCAGATCTGGGCTTTAAATGTCGGTCAGTCTATATGCTTGCTAGGTATGAGTAAGGACCGCTAAAAATGTAAAGGTCCGAAACGCGTCACCCAGTCCTGTTTGTACAAACATGTTTTTATCATGTTTTGTTATTTTTTCACTATGTTTTAGTTTTTAATCACTCTTTTTTGATACTAATAAACTTTCAAGATTTTTACTTAAGCTGGTGCTGAAGGACGCTTTTCTCCTCTTGTTTATTCTTGTATACCCTACCTGGGACCGGACCAGGCTTGTTAGTCCCGGCGAGCACAGCAGCATCTATTCGGAGCGACCCACTCATTTTCCACAGGTGAGCTTACACGTTTGTTCTATCCCACCATTTTGCATTATAGTAGTTATATTCTTGTACATAGGGGCAGTGTTATAGTAGTTATATTCTGCTACATAGGGAGCAGTATTATAGTAGTTATATTCTTGTACATAGGGGGCAGTATTATAGTAGTTATATTCCTGTACATAGGGGCAGTATTATAGTAGTTATATTCTTGTACATAGGGGGCAGTATTATAGTAGTTATATTCCTGTACATAGGGGGCAGTATGCAGGTTTTGGGGAAGTCCTTCCTCTGTGCACTAGTTGTTTCCTGCTGTGGTTCAGACCCCGGATATGGTCTTGTTCTCTGGTCTGGGGTCACATTCCTGGCGGAGCCGGTTCTGTCACATTCTGGGCATAGACAGAATTGTAAGGATGTTGTAAATAACTGAGTAGATGGATCTCAGCACAATACTGATAAGTGAGCACTCACCTGCAATAGGGGGGACCCAACAGAAGACACCATTGATGTGTCCAGTCTGTGCAGTTGTCCTGTGGGGAAAAGTCCAGTGGGTCAATGGTTCAGATCCTGGTGTCCCGGTGATATAATGTCTAATACTATGTAACACCAGACCACACAATGAATGGGAGCCCCCTCCTTGGTAACACTGTATTTCAATGTGCATTTATAAAAGCCATAGTGATGCCCCAGTAGCCCTGGTGGGTCAGTGGTATAAAATACAGCACTAGTACTTACTGATTTCTGTCATTTAATTAGAAAACTATAAGTCCAGTCCCCAGTCAGGAACCTTTTTGGCTGAGAGAGCCATGAACACCACATATTTTAAAATGATATTCTGCGAGAGCCGTGCAATATGCACATGTCCCCCAGTAGATAGGTAGCCACAGCACATGCCCCCCAGTAGATGGGTAGCCACAGCACATGCCCCCCAGTAGATAGGTAGCCACAGCACATGCCCCCCAGTAGATGGGTAGCCACAGCACATGTCCCCCAGTAGATAGGTAGCCACAGCACATGCCCCCCAGTAGATAAGTGGCCCCAGCACATGCCTTCCAGTAGACAGGTAGTCACAGCACATGCCTCCCAGTAGATAGGTAGCCCCAGCACATGCCTCCCAGTAGATAGGTAGCTACAGCACATGCCTCCCAGTAGATAGGTAGCTACAGCCCATCCCCCCAGTAGATAGGTAGCTACAGCACATCCCCCCAGTAGATAGGTAGCTACAGCACATGCCCCCCAGTAGATAGGTAGCCACAGCACATGCCCCTCAGTAGATAGGTAGCTACAGCACATCCCCCCAGTAGATAGGTAGCTACAGCACATCCCCCCAGTAGATAGGTAGCTACAGCACATCCCCCCAGTAGATAGGTAGCCCCAGCACATGCCCCCCAGTAGATGGGTAGCTACAGCACATCCCCCCAGTAGATAGGTAGTCCCAGTTCATGTTCCTTAGTAGATGGGTAGCTACAGTACATGTTCCTTAGTAGATAGGTAGCCCCAGCACATGCCTCCCACTAGATAGGTAGCCCCAGCACATCCCCCCCAGTAGATAGGTAGCTACAGCACATCCCCCCGGAGAAAAGGAGCCCCAGCCCACACCCCCCAGTAGATAGGTAGCTACAGCACATCCCCCAGTAGATAGGTAGCCACAGCACATGCCCCTCAGTAGATGGGTAGCTACAGCACATCCCCCCAGTACATAGGTAGTCCCAGTACATGTTCCTTAGTAGATGGGTAGCTACAGCACATGCCCCCCAGTAGATGGGTAGCTACAGTACATGTTCCTTAGTAGATAGGTAGTCCCAGTTCATGGCCCAAGTAAATAGGTAGCCACAGAACATTCCCCCAGTAGATGGGTAGCTACAGCACATGCCCCCAGTGGATAGGTAGCCCCAGCACATGCCTCCCAGTAGATAGGTAGTCTCAGTACATGTTCCTTAGTAGATAGGTAGTCCCAGTTCATGGCCCAAGGAAATAGGTAGCCACAGCACATGTCCCCAGTAGATGGGTAGCTACAGCACATGCCCCAAGTAGATAGGTAGCCACAGCACATGCCTCCAGTGGATAGGTAGCTCCAGTACATGCCTCCCAGTAGATAGGTAGCCCCAGTACATGCCCCCAGTAGAAAGGGAGCCCGAGTACATAGGTAGCCCTAGCACATGCCTCCCAGTAGAAAGGTAGCCCCAGCACATGCCCCCAAATAGATAGGTAGACCCAACACATGCCTCCCAGTAGATAGGTAGCCCCAGCATATGCCTCCCAGTAGATAGGTAGCCCCAGCATATGCCTCCCAGTAGATAGGTAGTCACAGCACATGCCTCCCAGTAGATAGGTAGCCCCAGCACATGCCTCCCAGTAGATAGGTAGCCCCAGCACATGCCTCCCAGTAGATAGGTAGCCCCAGCACATGCCTCCCATTAGATAGGTAGCCCCAGCACATGCTTCCCAGTAGATAGGTAGCCCCAGTACATAGGTAATCACAGCACATGCCTCCCAGTAGATAGGTAGTCACAGCACATGCCTCCCAGTAGATAGGTAGCCCCAGCACACTCCTCCCAGTATATAGGTAGTCACAGCACACGCCTCCCAGTATATAGGTAGTCACAGCACACACCTCCCAGTATATAGGTAGTCACAGCACATGCCTCCCAGTAGATAGGTAGCCCCAGCACATGCCTACCAGTAGATAGGTAGCTATAGCACATGCCTCCCAGTAGATAGGTAGCCCCAGCACACGCCTCCCAGTATATAGGTAGCCACAGCATATGCCCCCAAGTAGATAGGTAGCCACAGCACATGCCCCCCAGTAGATAGGTAGCCACAGCACATGCCCCCCAGTAGACAGGTAGCCACAGCACATGCC
>CM033644.1:219889902-219947881 GCA_019512145.1 Engystomops pustulosus
TAGCACATACCCCCAGTTGTAGCATCAGCCACAGCCATACCCCCAGAGGATAGTACCACAGCACATGGCCCCCAAGTAGTCACCAGCACATATGCCTCCAGTAGATATTGGAGTCACGCACAGGCCTTCCAGTACATAGGTAGCCCCATGTACATGCCCCCAGTGTAGGTAGTCACAGCACATGCCCCCTAGTAGATACGGTAGTTCACCGCCACATCCTCACGTAGATAAGTAGTCACAGCACATTGCCCCCAGATATAGGTAGTCCCAGAATGCTTCCAGTCAATAGGTAGTAACAGCACCATGCCCTCCCAGTAGATCCGGTAGTCCAAATGACATCCTCTATCAGTGAGATAAGTGTCACAGCACTGCCCCCAGTATATGGAGTTCACACGCACATGCCTTCCCAGTAGATGGTGTCACAGCACATCGCGATGCCCCCAGTAGGATAAAGTAGCACAGCAAAAAGAAGGGATACTCACCTCACCTGCTCTCCCTCGAGTCTCCATAAGCCCGCGCTCTTCCTATGACCAGACGTGCCTGTCATCTTGTTGCTTGGGTCAGAGAAGAGTGGATGCAGCTCTACTTCTCGGCACAGTGCTGTCAGGTAGTCATCAGCACATTGCCTCTATTGCCCGCCAGGCTCCAGATCATAGGTAGTACACAAGCCCCCATATAGTTAGTCACGCACATGCCCAGTATATAGTAGTCCAGAAATGCCTCCACATAGTATATGGTAGCCACGCATATGCCCCCAAGTCGATAGGTAGCCACAGCACATGCCCTCCCAGTTAGATAGGTAGCCACAGTCACATGCCCCCAGAGATGGGGCCGCACTAGTGCCCCACTAGCACGTGCCCCACAGCAAAGTGCCGCCCATGTAGACAAGGTAGCAACAGCACATGTCCCCAGTAGACATTTGAGGTAGCAACCACATGCCTCCAGTAGATAAAGGTAGGCCCAGCCATTGCCTCCCCAGTAGACAGGTGCCCTAGGCACCTGCCTCCCATGTAGACAGGTAGCCCCAGCCATGCCTCCCAGTCAGACCGAGTTAGCAACAGACCACATGCCTCCAGTAGACAGGTAGCAAAAGCACACTGCCTCCCAGTAAGATAGGTACACCAGCACCATGCCCCAGTAGATAGGTAGCCACAGCCACCTTTCCCAGTAGTAGGTAGCCACAGCATACACGCTCCTCAGATAGATAGGTAGCCCAGCACATACCCCATAGATAGGTATTATAGCACAACCCCAGTAGTCAGTCAAGAACGCATATACCCCCAGTAGATAGGTAGCACAGCACTGGCCCCTAGTAGTCACAGAAAGGCCTCCCAGTAGATATGTTATCACGCAACAGGCCTGTCAGTACATAGGTAGCACCCAAGTACAGCCTACACGAGTAGATAGGTTATGTCACAGCAGCATGCCCCAGAGTAGATAGGTAGTCACCCAGCCACATCCCTCGATAGAGATAGTCACAGCCATTGCCCCCAGGTATATATAGGTAGACCACAGCACATTGCCCCAGTATATAGGTTAGTCGGTACAGCACATGCATCCCAGTAGATAGTGTCAAGCCATCCTCACAGTTAGAGTCCACATACCTCCAGTAGTAAGATAATGTACACCATGCCTCCAGTATATAGGTAGTCCCAGCACATGCCTCCCAGTGATAGTGGGTAGTAAGCATCCCACCCAGATTAGCACACCTGCCTCCCAGTAGATAGGTAGTCCAGCAACATGCCCCAGTATATAGGTAGTCCACAGCCACTATGGCCTCCCAGTAGAAGGTAGTCACACATGCACTGTAATATCGTCAGCCACCCGCAGTATATAGGTAAGTCACAGACATGGCCTCCGTTAGATAGGTAGTCCCCAGGCACATGCCTCCCAAAGTAGTCCAGACATCTAAGGTGTGAATCAGCAATGCCCCAGTATATATGGTGAATCACAGCACATGCCCCCAGTGATAGGCCCCAATCCTCAGAGTAGTCACAGTCACTGCATCACAGAGATAGTAGCACCACATGCCCCCAGTAGTATATAGGTAATCACTGACACTGACCCCAGTAATTAGGTAGTCCAGCAATGCCCCCAGTAGATAGTAGTCAAGCCCACCTCAAGAGATAGTAGTCAGCACATGACCCCCGATATAGCACACAGCTCAGTATATAGGTAGTCACAGGCCATGCCTCCCAGTATAGTAGGTAGTCACAGCACATGCCCCCCAGTAGATAGTCTAGTACCAAGCAACATCACATAATACAGTGGCAGAAATACACAGTTTAGGTTATACAGCACATGCCTCACCAGATATAGGTAGTACAGCACTGCCAAATGTGACACCTACATGCTCCAAGATAGTAGTCCAGCATCCTAACTAGTATGACACAATGCCCCCAGTTATAGGTTTAGTCACAGCAATCCTCCACGGTAGATGGTAGTACACACATGCCCCATATCGATATAGTGTCCCCAACCCAGTAGATAGGTAGTAACAGCTTGCCCGTTATATAACACAGCTACCAGTAGTAGGCAGCACAGCACATGCCCCCCTAGCTATGTAGGTGCCACGGCACATGACCCCTAGTACTAGGTAGTCACAGGCACATGCCTCAGTAGATAGGTAGTCACAGCACAGCCAACCAGTATATAGTAGTCACAGAACATGGCCCCAGATTAGGTAGTCACATCGCACATGCCTCCAGTAGATAGGTAGTTCTAGTGGGCTAGTGGTGACAGTCCACAGTACCTGGGGGCTATTGAGTGCAGTCCAGTCCTGGTTGGGCTCTCGTGTGCAGTCCAGTCACTGGGGGCTAGTGTGCGTCCAGGTCCCTGTGGGGCTAGGTGTTGCGTCCAGCTCTACTGGTGGGTTAGTGGTGCAGTCCAATCCCTGTTGGGTTAGTGGTGCAGTCCAGTCCCTGGTGGGCTAATGGTACAGCCCAGTCACTTTTGGGCTAGTGGTGCAGCCCAGTCACTTTTGGGCTAGTGGTGCTGTCTAGTCCAGTTCATATTTTCATATCTGTACAGTCCCCATTTTTCTGAAGGTTAAATTTCAAATACTCATAAACAAAATGACCATTTCAAGTAAGAAAACTGACCATTTCTGCAGCATGAAAAACTATTTTTCATCTCACCTCCCGGCGCTCAGCGTTCAGGGGTCGGTAGTTCGTTAAAACTCAATAAATTTGTAGAATGTAGAAAAACTGGATGTTTTACAATGACCAGAAGAAGAAGCTGCAGCATCTAGACCGACCGCATTCCCCTGGTCCACCCGAAACTCCTGCGAGAAGTGGAGGAGGAGATTCCCTGAGAGATAGCGGCCCCTCACCTCACCTGCGAGACACCGAGTCCAGCGACAACACGGGAACGCGCAGGAACAGTGGACAATTTTCAAAAACTTGCAGTTTTTTTGGTGGGTCCACACACGCATGCGTTAACATCGCGTTTCAATGCGGTTTTGTAAACGGAACGTTAACAGGATGTAATTTAGGGCAAATAACTCTCTCAGCTGTGGTAATGCGTTTTCAACGCAATGAACGGCAGGTCAAAACGCAACGTGTGAATGCGCCCTGAGGGTCCCGGTGTGTGATCGGGCCGAGCCCCGCGTTCTGTTCCGTCTGGGTTGCGTTTTGAGAACGCTTCCTTATTTAGCTAAATAAAAAACGTGACGCAACGCATCGTGTGAACGCGCCCTCAGTTGTGTTTTCATTGCGTTTAAAAGGCATTACAACAGCTGAGAAGATTTGTCCATCCAATTAATCATGTTTACATCGTAACAAACAATGTGTGAATGTATTGTTAACACTGTGTTAACATGTCTTCAACGTTTTGTAAACTATAAAAGTTAACAGTAATGTAATTAGGCCAAGATCAACCTTGCATCCTGAGCGCTTTGTGTAATGCAGTTCAAAACGCGCAATGAAAACCGCAACGTTTTGTGAACGCAGTTTCATAAGGGTGATGAAGACACACATGGCGTTTTTGGTGTCCGTTTTTTACTAAGTGGTTTTCAGCTCAGTAAAAACGCATGAGTTAAAAACGCATCCGTTTTTAAAAAACGCATGAGTTGTTTTGAAAAACGCAATCCGTTTTTGTCGCCCCAGTTTTCCGAAAATTGCGTTCAATGATTAAACGAGACAAAAAAACGCAATGCGATTTTTAATAAAAACGGTATGCGTTTTTTAACGCATGCGTTTTAACGATCTGAAACGCACTAAGGTAAAACGGCCCCAAAAACGCCATGTGTGTCTTCACTAGGATCGGTCACACATATAGCTAGCGCTTTGTTTACAGACCTGCATCCTTTTTTATATGGTATCTGCATAGAATTCATCCCAATGATCCCGGGACTGCGACCTGCCGCACCTGTAGCTACCCGCTGAGCCATAGTTTTTTTTTTTGAGTATGCTGGGTGATTGGTTGGAGTTGGTGGGAGGTAGTCGCAGTGGGTGTGCGGTTTAGGCAGTAGACACATGCAGGTTCTTTCCCATTGCTGTTGTAGTGAGGGCTGCAGCTGTGATCCTGTAACTGCTGGAACTATGGGGAGCTGGAGGTTTGGTACTTACCTGAGCCTGGTGATTGTCCTGCTGATGTTTGAGGGTGATTTTGGGTGGTAAGTGATTGGCTGCGCTTCTGTCGTGTAGTAGAGCGAAGGTTGTCAGGGGGGGGATGGCAGGGGGGTAAAAAAAAATTTTCATTTCAAGATCACAAATTTTCCAGGACACATGAAACTCTTTAGTCGTCACGATCAGGCATCCGGAAAGGTTCAAGGGTAATCCTGCATATGTCACAGCTACTGATGATTTGTTTTAGTTAGGATCTCTGCTTGCGGTGGATGTGATGCGCACACATCGTATATAATGCAGGAGGGAAAGCGTCTTGTGTGATACCACTTGTTAACGAGATATGCCTCTGCACACCATTCACTGACAGCAAAGCGGGTGGGAAAACCCATTACACTGCTGCGTTATATCCCTAAATATGTGAATTGTACTGCTCCCCCATAACATGGAGAGGGGGAAGGTGCTCGTGGTGCTGCAGGACAACATCACAGATATAATGAGTATGGAGAAAGCCCTTCAGGATCCTGAAATAATGAGGGAACCTGGCAGCTGCCAGCTCAATTTCACCGTCCTTTCTGCATGTTTTCCAGCACACACGTTTTTGTTTTGTGGCGCCATATTACTGTGAAGACCCAATATATGCAGAAGAATCAATCCTCTGTCGACCCAAAATACCAGTCACACCTAGAGAAACCCTTCGTTCTACAAAACCTTCCCCGGCCGATGTCGTCATGTATGTGTGAAGGACTGTGAGTATAACTTCCTACTACATGTATCCAGTGTGTACAAGGATATAATACCTATAATACTGCCCCTTTGTACAGGGATATAAAACTACTTATTTTATACTGCCCCCTAGTATCAGAATATAAACTATACTAATATAATATGCCCCCTTGACAGGAATATAACTACTATAATACGCCCATGTATGTACAGGAGTATAACACTATAATACTGCCCCCCTAGGTACAGGATATAACGACTAAATACTGCCCCCTATGTACAGGAATAAACTACTATAATACTTGCCCCGATGTATGTACAAGGAAAGAAACTACTTATAATACTGCCCCCTATGTACAAGAATATAATACTATAATACTGCCCCCTATGTAAAAGAAAATAATTTCTACTAATAGAATTTACCGCCTCTCCCACAGATGTAAAAAATATTAACTATACTAGAAATACCGCCCCCCTATGTTACAAAGAAGTAAAACTACTATCGAAACTCGTCACCCCTCCCCCATGTACAAGATATATATAACTAATACTAGAATACCGCCCCCCTATGTACAGAATATAACTAAATATACTACTAGAATACCGCCCCCCCCCCTATGTACAAGAATATAATACTACTAGAATACCGCCCCCTATGTACAGAATATAACTACTACTAGCGAATACCGCCCCCCATGTACAGAATATAACTACTACTAGAATACGCCTCCCCCCCCCCCCTTATCCCCCCTATGTACAAGAATATAACTACTATAGAATACCGCCCCCCCTATGTACAAAATATAACTACTACTAGAATACCGCCCCCCTATGTACAAGATATAACTACTACAGAATACCGCACACCCTCACCCCCTATGCACAAGAATATAACTCACTAGAATACCGCCCCCCTATGTACAAGAATATACATACTACTAGAATACCGCCACCCTATTGTACAAAAATATAACACTACTAGAATACCGCCCCTATACGTACGACCCCCCCTATGTACAAGATATAACTACTATTAGAATACCGCCCCCCTAGTTACAAAGAACTATAATACTACTAGAATACGCCCCCTTCGGCCTGTACAAGAATATAACTACTACTAGAATACCGCCCCCCTATGTACAAGAAATATAATACTACTAGAATACCGCCCCACCTATGTACAAGAATATAGACTACTACTAGATACGTGCCCCCCTCCATGTACAAGACTATAACTACTACTGAGAAGTAACCGGCCCCCCCTATGTACAAGAACTATAACTACTAGATATGACTACCGCCTTCCACCCTATTGTACAAGATATAACTACTACTAGAATACCGCCCGCGCTAGTACAAGAATATAAATACTTGAATACGCCCCCCCCATATTTGTATCATAGAGTTTATAGCAAACTACTACTAGAATACCGCCCACCCCCCCTATGACAAGAAAATACATACAATAGAATACCCGCCCGCACCCCTCTCCCTAATTGTACAACGAATTAATACTACTAGAAACCGCACACCCCTATGTACAAGGAATATAATGTCTACTGAGAATACGCAGCCACCCCTATTGTACAAGAAATAAAAAAATTTAACTTACTACTGAATACCGAAACCCGTTTAGTACAAGGAAATATAAACTATCACTAGAATGACCGCCCCCTATGCTACAAGAATATCTACTACTAGTAATTAACCGCCCCCCTATGTAGTAAACTGCCATCAATACGCACCTATGTAAAGTAAAAATACTAGAAGGCCCCCCTATGTACAAGAACTATAACTAACTAAAGGAAATACCGCCCCCCCCCTACCTTCAGTACAGAGAATATACTACTACCTAGGCAATACCGCCCCCACGAAGATCTACCCGAATACGCGCCACATGTACAAGAATATAGGAAATATCACTAAATAGCCCCCTACCCCTATACAGAAAATACTACTAGAACCCCCCATATGTAACAAGAAGGAGAACTACTACTAGAGATACCCTCCGCCCCCTTACAAGAATATTAACTACTACTAGAAAACCGCCCCTATGTCAAGAATATACAAACTAACTATAGAATACACCGGCCCCGGGCCTATGTACAAGAATAGCAAGCCTACTCATAGATACCTGTCCCACCCGACCCCTAGTACCAAGAATATAACTACTAATAGAAATACCGCCCCCCTTTATGACCAAGAATATTACTACTACTAGATCCGCCCACTCCCCCTATGATACAAGAATATAACTACTACTAGAATACCGCCCCCCTGATGGTACAAGAATATAACTATTAATAGAATACCACCGCACACGCGTTTGTACAAGAATAAATCTACTAGAATACCGCACCCCCCCTATGTTAAAGAGTAATAATGAGAGTCACCATGGGGAGAACACTGATACGCTAGAATACCGTCACCCCCATAGTACAAAGAATATAAATACTCCTAGAATATCCGCCCCCCCCTATGCTACAAGATATAACTACTACTAAGAATTACGCCCCCCTAGTCAAGAATATACCTACTAACTAGAACGCACAGCCCTTAGTACTAAGAATCTATCTACCTACCAAGAGGAATACCCCGCCCCCGCTATGTCACAGGAGCTATAACTACTACTAGAATACCGCCCCCCTATGTACATCGGTATATAACTCCTAGAATTACCCCGCCCCCCCCCAGCTCATACTTATAACAGAATACCTCACCGTACGAAATAACTACGATACCAGATGCCCCTACTGTACAATATACTACATGAATACTCCCCCCCGCCCCCCCCCTCCCATAGTACAAGAATATAACTAACTACTGAATACGCCCCCCCTCTGTACAAGAAATATATATACTACTTAATGTCCCCCTATGATACAAGAATATAAACTACTATATAGCATACGCCCACTTTCCCCTATGTACAAGATATAACACTACTAGAATACGCCCCCCTATGTACAAGAATATTACTACAGAATACAGCATCACCCCTAGTACAAGAATATAAACTACTATAATACTGCCCCCTATGTACAAGATAACTACTCTATTAAGACCGCACCCCCCCACCCCTATGTACAAGAATATACTACTAGAATTACTGCCCCCCTATGTACAAGAATTATAACACTACTATAATAATGCCCTATGTACAAGGAATATAACTACTAGAATAACGCCCCCCTAGTACAAGATATAACTACTACTAGAATACTGCCCCCCTATGTACAAAATATAAATACTACAAGGAATACACGCCCCCCTATGGACAAGAATATAACTACTATACTGCCACCTTGTATACAGGAAATAAACTACTATAAATACTGCCCCCTGTGTACAAGAATAGAACTACTACTAGAAGATACCGCCCCCCTATGTACAAGAATATAACTACTACTAGAATACTGCCCCCCTATGTACAAGAATATAACTACTACTAGAATACCGCCCCCCTATGTACAAGAATATAACTACTACTATTTGTATTCTCTAGCTGCTAATGACAAGACTATATCACTGGCAAACAAATACTCCACGACTAATGGAGGCAGCACCGCCCCGTATGCAGCTGGGAACTTCACAAATCTTGACTGCACTCAGAACCCTAGCACCATTGATACCAACAAATACGTGTACCGCGTGGGCAGTGATGAGAACTGCTTCACTTCCACGTACTGCAATTTGCAGCTCGACAGCAACACTAAATACAGGTATTTACCCGCTCAAGTAAATTTTAATATTGGCTGCAATACCACACACAGCCAGCAGACCGGAGTGGCGCTGTTGTGGGAGTCGATACTAATTGATTTGTCTTTTCTCCTAGGTTTATGTATGTATTTTATGATACGGGTTTTAACATTCTGTATCAGTCTGACTGGTCTGCTCCAATCACCACTAAGCAAGGTAGGGATCATGTAACTGCTATAGATACAGGTTATACATGGCTTTGATCAATGTGACCTGCGCTGATCACTGGGGGGGGGGGGGGGGGGGGCAGCAACACCTGAAAAATCTTTCTCTACTTTGTCTCCTGTTAATCCGTATGATCCTTCTTATTCAATAAAGTGGAGGTGGAAGCTAATGACAAGGTTTTGGTTTGCCTACACTGCCTCCACAGGACAAACGAGGCATTACACATTTGGGTCCTCCAGAGTAAGATCATGGGCAGGCACTCTCCATGAAGGTCAATAGATAAGGATCCAAAACTAGGGACCTCCTCTAGTACCCAATACCTTTTTAAAAATAAATTTTTTTAAATATTTTTCCATTTTCAGGTAAATCTTCCGGAAATATAGACACGTGGCCTGGAAGAAGAAGCGGTGGAATGATTGTCCTCACCTCTATTCTCAGCGTGTTGACCTTCTTGGTATTGGCGGGTCTTGTGGCCGCCATGATCACTTACCTGATGTGAGTACACTGATTTTCAGGATGTGGATATTTTTATAGCCCGGTTGATTATCACATGGTCACTTTATAGAAATATGGCCAACCTATGGTTATCTACGGTTGGCCATACGTGACATATCCATGTCAGCCACACCAGTGACTACTAGATTGGCCAACCACCCACTATCCCCGGATTTGGTGGTTATTCTTCTAAGGCCGTATTAATCAGATTTTTTAGAAGCCACCTCCATCATGTTCTTGATGTGTCCGACGGATACCTAGTGTCTCCTCAAGACATGATGTGACACTCTCCATTAAAGGGGCGGGTTTTTTTTTTTAGAAGAAAAGGGGTTGGTATCGATTATGACGCCCTATTGGCCATTCCATCTTGCGATATTAATCAGATTTTTGTACAAAAAATGGGAGGAGCTTTTGTATTGTTTTTAGGTTCTATTTATTAGTATCTCTTTTTCTACCTCCATACAGGTCACCGGCCCAAGAACTAGAAACTGTAAGACCTGATTTTGGCCCCGTCCAAGTCCCGCAAAAACCTGAAGGAACCGTGGTCAACCCTCAAGTCTGAGGAAGCTCCACATGAGACTGTGTTGTGTATATAATGATAAATGGGCCTTGTTGTATATCCGGTGGGGGTGGGTCACAAGACCGTCCCTTTAACAGCCTAAGAACTTAGTGGTTACAAGGCTTGAAGAACACGTCCGCTTTCGTCTAGAAAAGGCTCCTTACATTGCAGTGAATGTGACTAAGCTGCTGCAATACCCTCTATATACAGGGGTGGCGCTGTTTAGAGGAAGTGATAGCCATGTTTTTTCTAACCCTTTAAATTCTTCTCTATGGAAGTCTCACAAAGTGTCACTTGCTGGGACTGATGAAGTTTTCAAAATAGAACGTGACCCCCTCAGCCCCCCACCCCCTCTCCACCCAGATTTATAAGAATTGGACCCAACGGCGCCCCCTACTTAATGAAATTATTTTTGGTCCTATTTTATTTTCTATTGTATTTCATGTGTAAAAAACATTTTTGGCTTCTAGATCACTGCCTTTGTAAATTCTCAAAGATATTAAAAATATGCAAATTTGTCACAGGGGCTTCCGCGCCCTCGGCTGTTTTTAAAGAAATGTTGAATTGTCGTGTTTTTTTGATTTTTCGAAATAAATTGTGTTTTCTGTAAAGCGGACGGACCCACAGATATATCGGTAACAAAACAAAAAAAAAAAAATATGCAGATGTCATCTGTTTGATAAAATTCATATTTCATGTCCATTTATTATCTCACTAAACCTTCACTTTTCAAAAAATGCCAATTGTTTCCATGGTTCCAGACTACAAATGTATCATATGTAGTCAGGTTTTGCAGTTCTGCCTTTTTTTAGTTTGTTAAAGTAAATAATCCCATCATGATAAACCTGGGACATTACTCATAGATCCAGGCACCGTGACTGTGGTAATCTTCTTGTATATTAAATCAACTTTTAAAATGATTCAAACAAACATGAAAGGTGTTGTAGCTTTGCATTCTGTTACTGTGCAGGAGCGCCCCCCTCCCACTGTGTGAGATTACATCAGGCAGAGGGAGGGGGGGGGGGGGGGTGTAGCAGTCCGTCAAACTACAGCACAGAGGCTCTCTAGTAACACCCTCCAAAGCTTGTGTGGCTCATTTGCATAATTTTAAAAGTTGATTTTTAGAAGGAAGGAAGGAAGCCATGGATAACAAATCTAATGTAATGATCCTGGTTTATCAGGATGGGTTTTGATGGTAGTAGAGGGGAGAGAAGTAATAGGACCGGGGGTCAGGTCTGGCAGGCTTTGTCTATACCTCCCAAAATTTTTATATCAATTTTTTTTTCTTTTTAAATAAAGTTATTTTCTATACTATTCATCCAAGTTGCCAGAAAAACATAATATTTGATGAATGTATCAGTCATATGTTAATGTTGCGAATTTTAAGTTTCAGGCGGAGACCACCTGCACCATGATCAGTATATACTGTGCCCCCCCCCAAAAAAAAATCCTCTATATGTGGGGGGGCAGTCGCCCATTAGTTGCTGTTATGTTCCACCCTCTATTGGACTGTATCAGGCCTCTATAGTGATCACTACCACCGCCTCACAAACACTGAGTATTCAGTCCAGCAGCTCGGCCTCAGTATCACACAAAACTCGTCCGGTTTCTCCCTGTGGCCGTTCGAAGTTACAGAACGTCTACTGCAGACACAGAGATTCACACCCTAAGGGCGCGTTCACACGTTGTGGCTTGGTTGCATTTTCATTGCGTTTGAACTGCATTACAACAGCTGAGGAGAGGTGATTTGCCTAATTACATTACTGTTAACATTTATATTTACAAAAGGCATTGTTAACACATGTGTTAACAAACAGTAATATAATTGGGCAAATCACCTCTCATCAGCTGTTGTAATGCGTTTCAAACGCAACCAAAATGCAATGTGTGACCGCGCCCTAAGGTGTCACCAAAATAAAAATTTTTTTTTTTTTTTTTGCACGTTCTCTCTATATGACTACAGCAGTGATGGCACGGTTTCCAGAGGTGGCACTCGGAGCCCTTTTTGTGGGCACTCAGGCCATCGCCCCAAGACAGAGTCTCAGCGCTATTTTAAAGCGACATTTCATTGACTGTTTGGAACTGCGGAAAAATTAAAAGGTTTTGACTTGAAGATCTTTGGAGTTCATCCTGTTGGACCCACCATTCTTCCTGCACAGAGAAGCTATAATGAGTCTGAATTTTCCCTCCTTCTTTCAACTGTATTGGTGGCCTCAGGCGGCCAATACAATTAAAAGATGTGGAATAACAGGTAACAATAAGTTACTGCTTAACCCCTAGGGGACTCAGCCTATTTTGGCCTAAAGGACGCGGCCCCATTTTTCAAATCTGGCCTGTGTCACTATAAGTGGTTATAGTTTTGGAACGCTATGAGATATCCAGGGGATTTTGAGATTGTTTTCTCGTGACACATTGTACTTCAAATTAGTTTAAAAATTTGGATGAAATCTTTTGCTTCGTTTAGTTATGAAAAAAAACAAAATTTGGCAAAAATTTTGAAAAATTCTTTATTTTTAACGTTCTAAATTCTCTACTTTTGATGCAGCTAGTCAAAGCACCCAAATAAATTCATAACTTACATTTCCCAAATGTCTGCTTTATGCTGGCATGGTTTTTTAAGATTCCACATATTTTACTAGAATGTTATGAGGCTCAGAATTTGGGTGCCATTTTTCACATTTTTTACAAATCGCCAAAACCCGTACTTAGATGGACCTGCTCAACTTCTAATTGACACCGAGAGGCCTAAATAATAGCGAGACTCATAAATTATCCCATTGTGGAAACTACACCCCTCAACGTATGAAAAACCACTTTTAAGAAGTTTGTTAACCCTTTACGTGTTTTATAGGGGTTAAAACAAAACGGAGGTGGAGTCTGCAAATTGTAATATTTTTTCACAATACACCCATTTTGGGTGGAAAATTAAACATTTACAATGGATTAAATGAAAAAAGGCTCCACAAAGTTTGTTACCCAATCTCTCCCGAGTACACGGATACCCCATATGTGGTGGTAACCTGCTGTATGGGCGCACGGCAGGGACATAGAAGGGGGGAAGGGGCGCCCATCCACATCAGATTTGCTATGTCACATGTACAGGCTATAATTTTTTTTTTTTTACTGTGGACCTATAGGGGCTTATTTCTTTTGCACATGAGATGCACTTTTCAATACATAATTGTGGGTCCTCTATAGAATGGTGAGATTTAATTAACTCTTGTTGGTGGAGGAGGAATGAAAATCATCAATTTAGGAAAATTTATGTGTTTTTTTTTTTTGGGCAGTAACCATACCAATAAAAAAGTATATTATTTTTATTCAACGGTCGCCACGATTATGAAAATACTTCATTTATATTTTTATAATTTTACCATTTTTACTGAATAAAAAGTAATTTGGCAAAATGTTGTTAATTTTAGCATCACCGCTCTCTTTCATATGTATAACTTTTATTTTCACCTCCAAATCTGTTAAGGGCTATTTTTTGCAAGAATGATAGCTCTTTTTAGTGGTCTAATTTTAGATTGCGCAACTTTTAAAACACTTTTTTAGAGCATTTTTAAATTAGGCATTAATAAAAAATCATCTTTAGCAGAGAGAGTTTTTTAGGTTGTTTTTTACGGGGTTCACTTTGCGATTCTGTTTTATTATGAGGTTGTTACGGACAGCGAGGGATACCAAATATGTGGGGGTTTTGTATTTCTTCAATTGTACTGAATAAAAACTAATTTGGAGGAAAATCTTATTCATTTAGCATCACCATCTTTTTATATGCATAACTTTTTTGATTTTTTGGCGACAAATTCTGTTGTAGGCTTATTTTTGCGAGAACAGTTGTTTTTTTAGTGGGCTTATTTTGAGTGCATAAAATTTTTTAAATCACTTTTAGAGCATTTTATCTAGGGTTTAATTAAAAATTATCTTTTTCGGAACGTTTTTGCGTTTTTTTCCTCCGGCGTTTACCGTGCGGGTCCAGTAACATCTGTTTTATTATGCAGATTGTTACGGACGCGGCAATAACAAAATGCGGGGTTTTTTTGTGTTTTTATGTTTTTTATACTTTATAAGTTTTTTTATGGGAAAGTGACATTTTAGGGGCTTATATTTATGTAATATTTTTTATTATTATAATGTGTGTGTAACTGTTTTTGCATATTTTTTACTTATACTTACTTGAACTTAAACCAGTGTGCTTGATCACTGGTTTAAGTCAATACAATGCCTACATACATTTATTGTAGAGCAGTGTAAACTGTCTGAGCAAGCTTGCGCATGCTCAGACAGTTTGCAGTCAGACCCGGAAGGGGTCTGGCTGCCATGGAAACCGGGCAGCTCCGGGGCACATGCCAGTCCTCGGAGCTGCCCGGAGGAGGATCGGATCCCCCGGTAAGCGGCATGGGGGATCCGATCCACAGCAGGAACACCCTTACACGCCGCGGTCATGCTTGACCGCGGCGTGTAAGGGGTTAACACCCGCGATCGGAGTCGGCTCCGATCGCGGGTGTTACAGCGCGGTGTCAGCTGTGATAGACAGCTGACAGCCGCTGCTTCTGGTACCGGCTCCGTTCGTGAGCCGGTCCCAGAAGCTGGACGTTATACTACGTCCCGGTGCGCTAAGCATCTAGCCCCGGGGACGTAGTATAACGTCGTGGTGCGCCTAGGGGTTAAAATGCCATGTTGGCACGGTAAATAAGTGGATTTTGGATGTAGTTTGGGCAGTCGGCCTCTAATAGGTTTGCCATCACTGCCCTACAGCAATCCATCTCCTCATTGATGACTATGGAATTTTCCTCTAAGTTCATATAAGCAGTAATTGTTGATGCACTTTCCTGAGAGACCAGTTTGACCGTTGTTTAGGGTCTCCTCACCCCCCCCACCCCCCACAAAAAGGGGACTGCTAGTAGACCTGTAAATTGCATGGACTATGAGGAGGGAATGTGGTGAATCTGGAATTGTTGCATTTGTTACATTGCTTTCTTATGGTGCGTGACAATGTATCGGTTTCTGTGTGTGGTGTCAATAATGAACACTTGTGGAGTCCTTTAAGGACAGGCGCTGGGAACGTGTCTGCAGCATGCGATCAGAACTTCCACCCAACTTTTCTAGTCTTATGAAGGCACTTAATACAAATTTAAGAAGGTGGTTTTTACCATTCAGGATCCTGAAAGGTGTGGCCCCAGTGCAACCCCCTCCCGACCATAATGTTCTCATTGCAGACATCTTATGTTTCCCCCCAAAAAAAACTCCAGGGTTCAGGTGTGACCGAACCATATGCTGCCTTTGCTACTGGTGATTAGTCAGGTGTATACTGGTAGTGACCCAGCTTTCCCAGGATCTGACATGAAGGAGAAATACTCATATAATAACATATAGGAACATAAGTGCATTCACCGTTACTGATACCTGAGTCGAGTCTGTGGCTCCCTCTGGTGGACAAAGGGAGAGGAAGCGACTGTCTTGTATTCTCTCAGTGCCTGGTCCGATATAGAAGACATTCTGGCATCTTATCAGGTGATTTTCTAAGAAAAATAAGATTGTTTTTGCGAACTATATAAATATTTCAATTAATTTAGAGATTTGTCCCCCTCTTACCTTTAGGAGGCATCTTTTCAGCTCTATTGCCATGTGCTACGTGCCCAGGCTCTCCTTGGTGCTGTTGGGTTCTGGACTGTACCATTGTCCTTGACCCTCTGCGTTACAGAGACTCTGCTCCTGTCCTGACAAGCAGGGCAAGTGATGAGAGGATCACTATACAAAGAGCAGGCTGTGAGGAGAGGGGCTGAGCATGTGCGTCCACCAGAGCTTAGGCGGACGTGCACATTGCTGTATGCTCTGAACACCAGGTGGCGCCATTCTATGTAAGTAATGTCATGACTTATCACCAACTATTGCCAATATTTAAAGGGACACTCCAGTCACAGCTGATTATTCTACCTTGTGAATGGCCTGAAGGGAGCAGCATGACTTCAGGTTCTGACAAGGTCCTTTAGGCCTTGCACCATGTATTATTCAATGAATGAGCTATGACTGGAGTGTTCCTTTAAGGAAAAAAAGATAGGGATGACACATTATACACTGATCTACTGACACTGGGAAAGGAATGAATGTGATATGTAATGAAAGGGACATCCCCTTTAATAATAAGTAACTTATAACATATTCTGCACAATAACTTAAAATTGACATGAACAGAACGGTAAAAAACAACAACATAAAAATCACAACTTAATCAATGTAACAGAGGAAGAGGAAGATCTCCTTCCCACGTCCCAAGTGCAGAAACATATTAACCAATCACGTGTGTAACGTGCAGAACAGAGGAGGATCAGGTCTCATGGGTTCTTGGCCGAGTCTTCTTCATCCTCCTCATCATCTTCATACGCAGTAAGATCCAGGGTCAGGACCTGGCTGGCCAATTCCTCCTGCTGCGGAGACAGAAAACACCAGGTGTGTATTATGATGTTCTGCAGCAGCTGAGGTGTGTATTAGGATATTCTGACGCAGCTGTGGTGTGTATTATGCAGTTCTGCAGCAGCTGAGGTGTGTATAATGATGTTCTGCAGCAGTGGAGGAGGTATTATGGATTCTGCCAAAGCTGGTTTATATAATGTTTTTTGCAGCAGCTGAGGGGTTATTTATTATGATGTTCCTGCAGCAGCCTGAAGTGTGTTGTATTTGCTATTCTGCAGCAGCAGCTGAGGTGTGTTGATATTAGGATGTTATGCAGAAAGTGAGTGTTGTAGTATGATGTTCTGCAGCAGTGAAGTGTGTAATATTGATGTTCGAGCAGGGGACGGAGTGTATTATGATATTCTGCAGCAGCTGATGTGTTTATTCAGGAGCTGCCGAAGGGTAGGACGCTTGGGTGGGGGGCAAGGGGGCGAGGTGGGAGGGGGGAGGGGGGGGGGGGAGGAGTGGGGAGGGGGGGGTGGGTGGGGAGCGAGGGTGAGAGGGTAGAGGGGGAGGATTGTCGGGGGGTGGGGTGCGGGGGAGTGAGGGGGGGAGGGGGAGGGTGAGAGGGGGTGAGGGGGGTTTTTTCTTTTTGTCTGCAGCAGCTTTGAGGTGGTATTGTAATTGTTTTGCAGAGCAGCTGAGGTGTGTATTATGAATCTGCAGCAGTTGAGGTTGGTATTTATGCAGTTCTGCAGCAGATAAGTGTGTTGTATAATGATGTTCTTGCAGCAGTTGAGGTGGTATAGCATTTCTGCGGCAGCTGAGGTTTGTATTATGCGTTCTGCAGCAGCTGGATGGTTTATTATGCAGTCTGCAGCAGCTGAGGGTGTTTATTGTGAGGCTCTGCAGCAGGGAGAGGTGTATTATGATATTCTGCCAAGCTGGTGTATTATAATGTTTGCAGCAGCTGAGGTGTCTTATGATGTTCTGCAGAAGCTGAAGTGTGTATTTATGCTATTCTGCAGCAGCTGAGGTGGTGATTATGATGTTCTGCAGCAGTATGAGGTGTGTATGTGATGTGTGTGCAGCAGCTGAGGTGTTGTTATTATATGGTTTTGAGCAGTGAGGGTGTTATGAGTGTTCTGCAGCAGCTGAAGTGTTGTCTTAGCTATCTGCAGAGTGAGGTGTGTATTATGAGTTCTGCAGCAGCTGAGGGGTGTTTATGATGTTGCAGCAGCTGAAGTGTGATATGATGTTGACGAGGGGAGAGTGTATTCATGATATTCTGCAGCAGATGATTGTGTTATTATGAGGTTCTGCAGCAGCTGAGGTGTGTATAATAATGTTTTGCAGCAGCTGAGGTGTGTATTGTAAGGTTATTTGCAGCAGCTGAGGTGTGTATTATGATACTCTGCAGCAGTTGAGGTGTGTATTATGCAGTTCTGCAGCAGCTAAGGTGTGTATAATGATGTTCTGCAGCAGTTGAGGTGCGTATTATGCAGTTCTGCAGCAGCTGAGGTTTGTATTATGCGGTTCTGCAGCAGCTGAGATGTTTATTATGCAGTTCTGCAGCAGCTGAGGTGTTTATTGTGAGGCTCTGCAGCAGGGGAGGAGTGTATTATGATATTCTGCCACAGCTGGTGTATTATAATGTTTTGCAGCAGCTGAGGTGTGTATTATGATGTTCTGCAGCAGCTGAAGTGTGTATTATGCTATTCTGCAGCAGCTGAGGTGTGTATTATGATGTTCTGCAGCAGCTGAGGTGTGTATTCTCTGTACAGAAAGAACTACTACTAGAAGACCGCCCACCTTAGCTGGTACAAGAATATAACTACTACTAGAATACTGCCCCCCTATGTACAAGGAAAAGAAATCCTACTAGACTATGTCCCACCTATGACAAGAATTAACTACTAAGAGAATACGCCCCCCTAGGTACAAGAATATAAACACTACTATTTGTATTCTCAGCTGTAATGACAAGATATATCATGGCAAACAATACTCAGACTAATGGAGGCTAGATCCGCCAGATGCAGCTGGGAAACCTTCAAATTATATTTGACTGCACTAAGAACCCTAGCACCATTGATACCAACAAATAAGTGTACGCTTTTTGTGGGCGAGTTGATGAGAATGCTTCACTCCACGTACTGCAATTTGCAGCCGACAGCAACACTAAATACAGGTTATTTACCCTGCTCAAAGAAATGTTAATATTGGCTTGCTAATACCCCACACAGCCAGATGTACCGAAGTGAGTAGTGTAGTGGCGCTGTTGTGGAGTCGATACTAATGATTTGTCTTTCTCCTATGGTTTAGTATGTTATTTTATGATACGGTTTTTTTTTTAACATTCTGTATCAGTCGACTGGTTGCTCAAATCACCACTAAGCAAAGGTAGGGATCATGGAACTGCATAGAGACGGTTTATACATGGCTTTGATCAAGTGACCTGCGCTGTCACTGGGGGGGGGGGGGGGTGGCAGCAAACACTGAAAAATCTTTCTTATCTTGTCTCCTGTTACTACGATGGCCTTCTTATTCAATAAAGTGGAGGTGGAAGCTAATGACAAGGTTTTGGTTTGCCTACACTGCCTTCCACAGGACAAAAGAGGGGGGCTTATTACAATTGGGTTCCTTCCAGAGTAAGATCATGGGAGGCACTCTCCATGAAGGGCAATGATAGGATCATCAAAGTATAGGGACCTTCTCTAGTACCCAATACCTTTTTAAAACACTAAATTTTTTTAAATATTTTTCCATGTTTCAGGTGAAATCTTCGGAAATATAGACACGTGGCCGGAGAAAGAAGCGGTGATGGAATGAGTGTCATCCATTATTTCAGCTGTTTGACCCTTCTGGTCATTGGCGGGTCTTGTGGCGCCATGATCAATTACCTGATGTGAGTACACTGATTCAGGATGTGGTATTTTTTTATTAGCCCGGTGATTTATACATGGTCACTTTATAGAATATGGCCAACCTATGTGTATATACGGTTGGCCATTACGTGCCATATCCATGGCAGGCCACACCAGGGGACTAATAGATTGGCCAACCACACCACTATCCCCGGATTGGTGGTTATTCTTCATAAGGCCAGTAGTAATGCAGATTTTTTAGAAGCACACTCCATCAGGTCTTTGATGTGTCCTGGTACGGGATACCTAGGTGTCTCCTCAAGGACATATGATGTTGGACACTCTCCATTTAAAGGGGCGGTTTTTTTTTTTTAGAAGAAACGGGGTTGGTAGAGATGATGACGCCTATTTTGGCCATTCCATCTTGCGATATAATCAACTTTTTGTACAAAAATGGGAGAGCTTTGTATTGTTTAGGTTCTATTTATTAGTTATTTTTTTCTACCTCCATACAGGTCACGGCCCAAACACTAGAAATGTAAGACCTGATTTTGCCCCACCTCCAAGTCCCGCAAAAACTGAAGGAACCGTGGTCAACCCTCAAGTTGAGAGGAAGCTCCACATGAGACTGCTGTGTTGTGTATATAATGATAAATGGGCCTGGTTGTCTATCCGGTGGGGGTGGGTCACACGACCGTCCTTTAACAGCCTAGAACTAGGTGGTTACAATGGCCTTTGAGAAAACACGCCGCTTTGTTTAGGGAAAAGGCTCCTTACATTGCGGTGAAGGGATAAGTGCTGCAATACCCTCTATAACAGGGGTGGCGCTTGTTTTAGAGGAAGTGATACACTGTTTTCTAACCCTTTTAATTCTGCTCTAGGAGGAAGTCTCACAAAGTGTCACTTGCTGGACTGATGAAGTTTTCAAAAATTATAGACGTGACCACCTCAGCCCCCCACCCCCTCTCCACACAGATTATAAGAATGGACCACGGCGCCCCGACTTAATGAAATTATTTTTGGTCATAATTTTATTGCTATTGTATTCATGTGTTGTAAAAAACATTTTGGCTTCTAGATCACTGCCTTGTAAATTCTCAAAATATTTACAAATATGAAAATTGTCACAGGGGCTTCGCGCCCTCGGCTGTTTTTAAAGAAATTTGAATGTGTGTTTTTTGAACTTTCGAAATAAATTGTGTTTTCTGTAAGCGGGACGGACCCACAGATATTATCGCGGTAAACAAAACAAAAAACAAAAAATATGCCGATGTCATCTGTTTGATTAAAATTAATATTTTCATGTCCATTTTATTATCCTAAAACTACTTTTCAAAAAAAAGCCAATGGTTCCCTGGTTAAGATACAAATGATATATGTAGTCCGGTTTGCAGTCTGCCTTTTTTGTTTGTTTAAAGTAAATAATCCCATCATGATAAACATGGAATAATAATGATCGGCGAACCGTGACTGTGGTAATCTTCGTTTGTATTTAACTCAACTTTAAAATGATTTCAAACAACATGAAAGGGTTGTAGCTTTGCATTCTGTTACGTGCAAGGAGCGCCCCCTCCACTGTGTGTGAGATTACATCAGGCAGAGGGGAGGGGGGGGGGGGGGGGGGGTTGTAGCAGTCCGTCAAACTACAGCACAGAGGGCTCTCTAGTAACACCCTCCAAAGCTTGTGTGGTCATTTGATAATTAAAAGTTGATTGTTAGAAGGAAGGAAGAAGCCATGGATAACAAATATTAATTAATGATCCTGGTTTATCAGGATGGGTTTTGATGGTAGTAGAGGGGAGAGGAAGGTAATAGGACCGGGGGGTAAGGTTGGCAGGATTTGTCTAACTCCCAAAATTTTTATATCAATTTTTTTCTTTTAATAAAGTATGTCTAGACGATTCATCCAAGTTGCCAGAAAAACATAAGATTGATGAATGTATCGTCAATGTTAATGTTGCGCATTTTAGTTCAGGCGGAGACCACCTGACATGATTCAGTATATAATGTGCCCCCCCCCAAAAAAAAATCCTCTATATGTGGGGGGGCCAGTAGCCCATATAGTTGCTGTTATGTTCCACCCTCTATTGGAGCTGTACAGGGCCTCTATAGTGATCACTAACACCGCCTCAACAAACACTGAGTATTCAGTCCAGCAGTCGCCTCCGTATCACACAAAAACTCGTCCGGTTTCTCCCTGTGCCGTTCGAAGGGTACAGAACGTCTACTGCAGGACACAGAGATTCACAACTCCTAACGGGAGCGTTCACACGTTGTGGCTTCGGTTGCATTTTCATGGCGTTTGAACTGCATTACAACAGCTGAGGAGAGGGATTTGCTAATACATTATGTTAACATCTATATTACAAAAGGGCATTGTTAACACATGTGTTACAAACAGTAATATAATGGGCAAAATACCTCTCCAGCTGTTGTAATGCGTTTAAAAAAAAGAAACAACAAGGCAAATGTGGGACCGCGCCCTAAGGTGTCACCAAAGAAAATTTTTTTTTTTTTTTTGCACGTTTCTCTCTATATGGACTACAGCAGTGATGGCACGGTTTCCAGATGGGTGGGCACTCGGAGCCCCTTTGTGGCACTCAGGCCATCGCCCAAGACAGAGTCTCGCGCTATTTAAAGCGACATTTCATGATGTTGGAACTGCGGGAAGAAAAATTAAAAAGGGTTTTGACTGAAGATCTTTGGAGTTCATCCGGTTGGCCCACCATTCTCCTGCACAGAGAAGTATATGAGTCTGATTTTCCCTCCTTCTTTCAACTGTATGGTTGCCTCAGGCGGCAATAACCCAAAAATTAAAAGATGATGGAATAACAGGAAACACTAAGTTACTGCTTAAACACTAGGGGACTCAGCCTTATTTTGGCCTAAAAAGGAAGCGGCCCCATTTTTAAATCTGGCCTGTGTTTGTCACTATAAGTGGTATTAGTTTTGGTTTTGGACGCTATGAGCATCCAGGGGATTTTGAGATGTTTTCTCGTGACACATTGTACTTCAAATTAGTTTAAAAATTGGAGAAAATCTTTTGCTTCGTTAGTTATGAAAAAAAACAAAAATTTGGCAAAAATTTTGAAAAATCTTTATTTTTAACGTTCTAAATTCTCTACTTTTGATGTGCAGTAGTCTCAAAGACACCAAATAACTTCATACTTACATTTCCCAAATGTCTGCTTTATGATGGATTGGTTTTTAAAGATTCCACATATTTACTAGAAGGTTATGAGGCTCAAGGAATTTGGGGACAATTTTTCACATTTGTTACAAATCGCCCAAAACCCGTACTAAGAGGGGACCTGCCTCAAAACTTCTAATTGACACCGAGGATGCCTAAAGAATAGCCCCCATGAGACTCAATAAATGATCCCATTGTGGGAAAATCACCAATCAACGTATGAAAAACCACTTTTAAGAAGTTGTTAACCCTTTAATGTTTTATAAGGGGTTTTAAAAACAAAACGGAGGAGGTGGAGGTCTGCAAATTGTAATATTTTTTAACAATACACCCATTTTGGGTGGAAAATTAAACATTTACAATGGATTTTAAATGAAAAAAAAAAAGCTCCACAAAAGTTTGTTACCCATCTCTCCCGAGGTACAGGGTAAACCATATGTGGGTGGTAACCTGCTGTATGGGCGCACGGCAGGGACATAGAAGGGGGGAAGGGGCGCCCATCCACACAGATTTGCTATGTCACATGTACAGGCTATAATTTTTTTTTGTTTTACTGGGACCTATAGGGGCTTATTTCTTTTGCACATGAGATGCACTTTCAATACATAATTGTGGGCCTCTATAGCAATAGGTGAGATTTAATTAACCTTGTTGGTGGAGGAAATGAAATCATCAAGTTTAGGAAAAGTTTATGGTTTTTTTTTTTGGGCAGTAACCATACCAACTAAAAAAGTATATTATTTTTATTCAACGGCGCCACGTTATGAAAATACTTCATTTATCATTTTTATATTTTACCCATTTTACTGAATAAAAAGAATTTGGCAAAATTGTTGTTAATTTAAGCCATCACCGCTTCTCTTTCATATGATACCTTTTATTTTGCACCTCCAAATCTGTTAGGGCTATTTTTTGCAAGCATGATAGCTCTTTTTAGTGGTCTAATTAGATTGTCGCAACTTTTAAAAGACTTTTTTAGAGATTTTTAAGGTTTAAGGCATGAATAAAAAATCATACTAGCCAGAGAGAGTTTTTAGTGTTTTCTTCGGGGTCACTTTGCATTCTTTTTTATTGTTGGGTCGTTCCTGAGCGAGGATACCCAAATATGTGGGGGTTTTGTGTATTTCTTCAATAGTGTAACTGAAAATACCAAACTAATTTTGTCGTACCGGGAAATCTTCATTCCTTAGCACACCCCTTTTTCATTGCATACACTTTTTGATCTTTTGGCTGCCACATTCTTTCGTAGGTGCTTATTGCGAGAAAAGTTGTCTATTTTTAGTGGGCTATTAGAGGCAAAAATTTTTAAATACTTTTTAGAGCATTTTCTTCTGGTTTCACTAACAATTTTTTTTCGTCGACTGTTTCTTGCGTTTTTTCTGCCGTTCCGGTTTAACTCTGTTGGGTCCCATAACCACAATCTGTTTTATTCTGCTCAGTCCTTCGGCGGTCCTCCCAATCTACAAGATGGGGGTTTTTTGTGTGTTTTCTGTTTTCCATACTCCGTTTATTTTTTTTGGGAAAGTGGACATTTAGGGGCTTATATCGTATGTAATTATTTTTTATGTATTATAATGTGAGTGATATAATGTCTTTTGATTTTTTACTATATCTCTTGAACTTAAACCCAGTCGTGCTCATGATCACTGGGTTTAGTCGCATACCACAGCCCTACAATACATTTATTGTAGAGCAGTGATAACCTGTCTGATGCCCTTGCGCATCTCAGACAGTTCGTCAGACCGGAAGGGGTGCTGGCTGCATGGAACCGGGCAGCTCCGGTAGGCAATGCCCAGTCTCGACTGCCCGTTAAGGATCGGATCCTTCATCGGTAAGGCATTTGCGGATCCGATCCACAGCAGGAACACCCTTACACGCCGCGTCATGCTTGACGCGGGCGTTTTGTAGGGCGGGTTAACCCCGCGATCGGTGTTCGCTCGTCGCGGGTGGGTTACCGCGGGTCAGCTGTGATCAGGACCAGCTGCACACGCTCGTTCTGGTACCGCTCCGTTCTGCGAGGCCGGGTCCCAGAAGCTGGACGTTATACTACGTCCCGGGGCTAAGCCATCAGCCCGCCGGCCGTATATAACCGTTTGGTGCGGCATAGGGGTTTAAAATGCCATGTTTGGACGGGTAAATAAGTGGATTTTGGATTGTAGTTTGGGCAGTTAGGCTCTAATTAGGTTTGCCCTCACTGCCCTACAGCATCATACCTCATTGAGGACTATGGAATTTCTCTACGTTCATTATAATAAGCATTAATTGGGATGCACTTTCATGAGAGGACCAGTTTGACCGTGTGTAGGGTCTCCTCACCCCCCCACCCCCCACAAAAAGGGGATGCCTAGTAGTAGACCTGTAAATTGCATGGATATGAGGAGGGAATGTAGGTGATCTGAATTGTGGCATTGTAAGGCTTTCGTATGGTGCGTGGACAATGTATCGGTTTCTGTGTGTTGGTGTCAATAAATGAAACACTTTGGAGTCCTTTAAGGACGCGATGGGAACGTGTCTGTGCCAGAATGCGATCGAACTTTGTACACCCAACTTTTCTCGTCCTATGAAGGCACTAATAAAAGTTAAGAATGTGGTTTTGTACCATCAGGATCCTATGGAAAGGTGTGGCCCCAGTGCAAACCCCTCCCGACCATAAGTTCTCATTTGCAGGAAATCTTATGTTTCCCCCCAAAAAAACTCCAGGGTTACAGGTGTGAACCGAACCATATGCTGCGCTTTGATACTGGTGACGAGTTCAGTGATACTGGTAGTGACCCACGTTCCCAGGATCTGACATGAAGGAGAGGAAATTACTTCATATAATAACATATAGGAACTAAGTGATTCACCGTTACTGATACCCTGAGTCGAGTCTGTGGCTCCCTCTGGTGGACAAAGGGAGAGGAAGCGACTTGTTCTTGTATGCTCTCAGTGCCTGGTCCGATATAGAAGACATTTGGCATTATCAGGTGCTTTTCTAGAAAATAAGATTGGTTTGCGAACAGATACATATTTCAATTAATTTAGAGATTTGGCCCCCCTCGTACCTTTAGGAGGCATATTTTCAGCTCTATTGCCATGTGCTACGTGCCCAGGCTCTCCTTGGTGCTGTGGGTGCTGGACGTACATTGTCCTGACTCTGCGTTAAGAGACTCGCCTGTCCTGACAAGCAGCAGGGCAAAGTGATTGGAGGATCACCTATACAAAGGCAGGCTGTGAGGAGAGGGGCTGAGCATGTGCGTTCCACCAGAGCTAGGCGGGAAGTGCACATTGCTGTATGCTCTGACACACAGGTGCGCCTTCTATGTAAGTAATGTTCATGACTTATCACCAACTATTGCCAATATTTAACGGGACACTCCAGTCACAAGCTGATTATTCTACTTGTGAATGCTGAATGGAAGCAGCAGCATGAATCAGTTTGAACAGGTCTTTAGGCCTGCACCATGTATTATTCCTGAATGAGCTAGGACTGGAGTGTTCCTTTAAGGAAAAAAAGATAGAGGAGACACATGGAATAACACTGATCTACGACACTGGGAACGGAATGAATGTGATATGTAATGAAAGGGACCATCCCGTTAAAATTAAGGAAATATACCATATTCTGCAAAATAACTAAACGTGACATGACAGAACGGTAAAAAACAAACAACATTAAAAATCCAACTAATCACTTTGTACAGAGGGAAGCGGAGGGGAAGATCTACTGCCAACGTCCCAAGTGCAGAAACATTTAACCCATGCAGGTGTAAACGTGCAGAACAGAGGAGGATCAGGTCTCATGGTTCGTTGCCGAGTCTTCTTCCATTCCTCCTCAGAATTCTTCATACGCAGTAAGATCCAGGGTCAGGGACCGGCTGGCCAAAATCCTCCTGCTGCGGGAGACAGAAAACACAGGTGTGTTATGTTTGTTCTGCAGCAGCGAGGTGTGTATTAGGATATTCTGACGCAGCTGTGGTGTGTATTATGCAGTTCGCAGCAGCTGAGGTGGTATAATGTGTTTCTTGCAGCAGCTGAGGTGTGTGTATGAATGATGTTGCAGCAGTGGAGGAGGTATTATGGATTCTGCCAAAGCTGGTTTATATAATGTTTTTTGCAGCAGCTGAGGGGTTATTTATTATGATGTTCCTGCAGCAGCCTGAAGTGTGTTGTATTTGCTATTCTGCAGCAGCAGCTGAGGTGTGTTGATATTAGGATGTTATGCAGAAAGTGAGTGTTGTAGTATGATGTTCTGCAGCAGTGAAGTGTGTAATATTGATGTTCGAGCAGGGGACGGAGTGTATTATGATATTCTGCAGCAGCTGATGTGTTTATTCAGGAGCTGCCGAAGGGTAGGACGCTTGGGTGGGGGGCAAGGGGGCGAGGTGGGAGGGGGGAGGGGGGGGGGGGAGGAGTGGGGAGGGGGGGGTGGGTGGGGAGCGAGGGTGAGAGGGTAGAGGGGGAGGATTGTCGGGGGGTGGGGTGCGGGGGAGTGAGGGGGGGAGGGGGAGGGTGAGAGGGGGTGAGGGGGGTTTTTTCTTTTTGTCTGCAGCAGCTTTGAGGTGGTATTGTAATGTTTTGCAAGCAGCTGAGGTGTGTATTATGAATCGCAGCAGTTGAGGTTGGTATTAGCAGTCTGCAGCAGATAAGTGTGTTGTATAATTGATGTTCTTGCAGCAGTTGAGGTGGTATAGCATTTCTGCGCAGCTGAGGTTTGTATTATGCGGTTCTGCAGCAGCTGGATGTTTATTATGCAGTCTGCAGAGCTGAGGTATGTGTTTATTGTGAGGCTCTGCAGCAGGGAGAGGTAGTATTAGATATTCTGCCAAGCTGGTGTATTATAATGTTTGCAGCAGTGAGGTGTCTTATGATGTTCTGCAGAAGCTGAAGTGTGTATTTATGCTATTCTGCAGCAGCTGAGGTGGTGATTATGATGTTCTGCAGCAGTGAGGTGTTGTATGTGATGTGGTGCAGAGCTGAGGTGTTGTTATTATATGGTTTGAGCAGGTGAGGGTGTATATGAGTGTTCTGCAGCAGCTGAAGTGTTGTCTTAGCTATCTGCAGCAGTGAGGTGTGTATTATGAGTTCTGCAGCAGTGAGGGGTTGTTTATGATGTCTGCAGCAGCTGAGTGTGTTGTTGTATATGATGTTTGAACGCAGGGGATGAGTGTATTATGATATTCTGCCAGCAAGATGATTGTGTTATTATGAGGATTCGCAGGCAGACAGCTGAGGTGTGTATAATAATGTTTTGCAGCAGCTGAGGTGTGTATTATAATGTTTTGCAGCAGCTGAGATGTGTATTATGATACTCTGCAGCAGTTGAGGTGTTATATGACAGTCTCAGCAGCAGCGAAGGTGTGTATAATGTGTTTTCTGCAGCAGGTGAGGTGCGTATTATGCAGTATGCAAGCCAGATGAGGTTTGTATATGCGGTTTGCAGAGCTGAGATGTTTATATGCAGTTCTGCAGCAGCTAGAGGTGTTTATTGTGAGGCTCTGCGAAGGGAGGAGGTATTATTATTATTCTGCCACAGCTGGTGTTATAATGTTTTGCAGCAGCTGAGGGGTGTTGTATATGATGTTCTGCAGCAGCTGAAGTGTGTATTATGCTATTCTGCAAGCAGCTGAGGTGTTATTAGATTGTTCGCAGACAGCTGAGCTGAGGTGTGTATTATGATGTTCTGCAGCAGCTGAAGTGGGTTTGTATTATGATGTTCTGCAGCAGGGGAGGAGTGTATTATGATATTCTGCAGCAGCTGATGTGTTTATTATGAGGTTCTGCAGCAGCTGAGGTGTGTATAATAATGTTTTGCAGCAGCTGAGGTGTGTATTATAATGTTTTGCAGCAGCTGAGATGTGTATTATGATACTCTGCAGCAGTTGAGGTGTGTATTATGCAGTTCTGCAGCAGCTAAGGTGTGTATAATGATGTTCTGCAGCAGTTGAGGTGCGTATTATGCAGTTCTGCAGCAGCTGAGGTGTGTATTATGCGGTTCTGCAGCAGCTGAGATGTTTATTATGCAGTTCTGCAGCAGCTGAGGTGTTTATTGTGAGGCTCTGCAGTTGATATCTCAGGTGATATTTGTGCAGGACTGTTCTTACCTCGGTACAGACTCCGATAAGTGCGTCAGCCTTGGAGTAAAACTCCTCCTTCAGGGAAATCACCACTATCTGAAACTGCTCCCGGGACTGTTCCCTGATGTAACTTGTCACCTGCAGAGATGCACAGTGGAGGAATGCTATAGCTTTTAATTAGAACAGAGACAAGAGAGTGTGGAATAGCTGAATAGACAGGGCACAGAGCACAGCAGTGTAAAGACATATTACAATCCTG
The DNA here is from genome assembly GCA_019512145.1 of Engystomops pustulosus. Classification (NCBI taxonomy): domain Eukaryota; kingdom Metazoa; phylum Chordata; class Amphibia; order Anura; family Leptodactylidae; genus Engystomops; species Engystomops pustulosus. Next base: position 219,918,937 of record CM033644.1, read on the forward strand.
GAACACAAATCCACATTTCATAGTCCTGCTGCTACTAACAACATACACAAAGCTATGATTACACACCTCTCCAGGAACAATACCTTCCACTGCCTGCAGAGAGCTAAGAGCACAGCAGTGTGAGGACACATTACAATCCTAAAATGTTAATCCTTATTTCACAGTCCTGAGGCTACTAACACAAAGCTATGATTACACATCTCTCCATACACAATACCTGTACGGTGATAACTACAGAAAGATCTTGTTACTTACTTTACCAATGTTGCTGTTGTCCAGAGCCGCATCCACTTCATCTAGGATGAAGAAAGGCGCAGGACGGAAGCTACAGACCAAAATGGGGGGTGTCAGTGTTACTGTACAGCAAGAGGTTAATGCTCAGTTTTTGTCGTACAAGGCAGTAAATACTTGCTATAGACAAAAGCAAAATGTCCTGTCTGCAGTCACCACTAGGGGGAGCTCCCTGCATGCAGAGTTCAATGTATAAGCAGAGTGATGTGAGCTCCCTCTAGTGGCGTCACCAGGTGTGTCCTACCTGTGAATTGCAAACACCAGGGCAAGTGCCGCCACAGATTTCTCTCCTCCAGACAGGTTGTCCATCGGCATAAAGCGCTTCCCGGGGGCCACACAGTTATACCCGATCCCATCAAGGTAGGGCTCCTCCGGATTCTCAGGACTGAGAAAGGCCTAAGGGGAGAAGACAATGCAGACGTGTGACTATCTAATAGGTAGGTACCAGATGCTTTATGTTGTGTTTGCGCTAGTCTGTGAATGACATGACCCTCTGAGTAGATGGGGGATAGGACCTGCAGGCTCCAGGGATAAGGTTAAATCTTTGACCACTCTGTATGGGGTCTGGATGGATTTGGGGATCTATGATGTCTGATGCCGTCTCTCAGGCACGAGCTGTATGTGATCTCATAGAGTGTAACACATATAAGGGGGCTATGTTCTAAGCTTCCCCTATACAACATATGGAGGCCTCATTCACATCCCCTGAGGCTTTACCACTCAGGACTGTAGATGAGGGCAGTCTGTATCCTGCTCAGGGAGTGTGTGTGTTCACCCCCCCATCATCATCCGCACAGTGACATACGGGCTCATGGAGGCACACCTGAGCGCTGGCGTTTCTGCAGAGCTTCTTGTAGATCTCATCGATAGCTACTGACACATGCTCAAAACACTGGCTAAAAAGCTCATATCTCCTGCGCTTCACCTGCTCATACTCCCTCCTACACAGACTCGCCTTCCTCCTGCTGGCCTCAAACGCTACGGGAGAAATAGACAGGACATTGTGCTGTAACATGGCGGCGGCGGATCATGAACACTCTCACATCTACATTTAAAGGGGTTTTTCTTCATACAATGTCCATACAGGTGTTCGACCCATAGTATAAGGTCATCGTTATCAAACACTGAGGCAGGCAGCCATTAAGCAGAATAAGAAGGCTCCGTCCACTGTATTGTGGCCAGGTTGTGGTACTGCGGGGCGCAGTACTCCTATTCATGCTCCTATTCATTTGAACTGAGCTCAGTTGTAGTTCCCTAACTTGGCCACTATACAGCCCCCCCCACTAATCACATCCGTCTGGAGACCTGAAAACCCCTTTCAAGGATAATGGACCAAGTTTAATTGTCATCCCCCCTAACCACAGAATAGAAGATAACAATCATATCAATTATTTGAACCCCCACAGATAATGAAAACACCACAGGGGTCCAAGTAGTCAAATTGTTATCCCTACAAAAAATTCCTGTAATGTCAAAGACTGATAAGAAATTAAATGCATGTACAGAAATGTTTGGACGTGTATTACACATGTTAATCACATAATAAAAATGTATTTAAAAGAAAAGAAATTATTATCCCTTACTCTGTGGAGAGGGGATAAAAATCAAACTTGGCACAATCCCTTTCAATGTCTTTCCAGAATATGGAAGGCCTATCCTTATTATAGATCATGGTGACCTTAAAGGGGTTATCCGGGTGTTAAAAATTACTTAGGGCCGGGCTGGGGTGGGCTATTTAAAAATAATAAACGTGTACTTACCTCGTCCGGCGCTGCCGATGTCCCGTGGCGTGGTCAGTCTCATCTGTGCGCTGGTTGGTATACAGGGGCGCACAGGGAGCTTGTGGACGGCCGGCGCTTACAACACTGAGAGATAGGGACGGATGGGAGGAGCCGGCCACATCGTGGACCGGAAGTTCCCTGTGCGTGGCTTCTGTGCCCCTGGAAACAAACAGGTGCACGGATCAAACAGGCCGCGGCGCAGGTCATCGGCGGCGCCGGAGGAGGTAAGTACTTGTTTATTATTTTTAAATAGCCCTCCCCAGCCCGGCCATAAGTAATTTTTAACACCCAGATAACCCCTTTAATGATGGTCTAACACCAAGTACCTGATATTGGGAGTTTCTGGTGTCCGTACTGTATGCTCTAGTATTCCAGAAGCAGAAAGCTCCATCTAGTGGCTGTACTGGAGTACTGCAGCTCAGCTACTAAGCAATGCGTGATCACTGGAGCTCTCCCCCTCCAGTCTACAACTATGACCCATCCTAAGGATAGATCATTATCAGCCCTCTATATGGAAAAACCAAGATCATAAATCATTATCAGACACATCACAGGGATATGGCAGACGATTTGAGTAGTTGATGGATGTCTGTAAGAATGAAGCCCCATCGTCAGTGAGACCCCAAAGATCAGTGTGTATCAAGGCACGACCTCACATCTGTACACAAGGATGTTCCTTGATATTTAGGGGATTGGACCCCTGTTCATCACACACTGATGTCTAACACTACTGCACAAGGATCTCTTCTCCTATCATATCATCTCTTACACATGTAACAAGGCCCATCAAAGGGTCGGACATGGACTTGCATGGATATTGTGTAAAATAGGAGTCACTAGAGATAGAGAGTCGCGTATAACAGCGCCCTGGGGTGTGTTACCATCCGCAGTGTCCTGGAACTTTTCGCTGACGTTCTGGAGTCGCTCTATGGCTTTTAGGTTGGGGGCGCTGGTCTTCAGGAGGTTGTTCTCGTGGGCAATACATTCTTGCCGCATTTTCATCAGTTCGGCGGAGATTTCATTCTCTGTCCTCAGGTTCTGTAACATGTAACGGGTGAAATGTTATTAGAATGTTTATTCATATAATACAATGCCCCTATTTTTTACACCGTCCATTGTCCTGTCCCGGGGAGACGACCCCTTTAAATGAACAAACACCTTTAATGTAATCAATCTGTTCTCCATAATAGTATGAGATCCGTCATGGATTCTACACCCATCACTGTCTGGTGCTGATCCCCTTGACCAGACACTTTTTCATTATTTTTTTTAATTTTTTCCCCACTGTCATCCACGTTTCTTTATAAAACTTAATAAAAATGATGTTTTCAATTAAAAAAAAAAAAAAAATCAATAAATTTTACATTTTCCTATGTAAAGAGCTGTGTGAGGGCTTGCTTTCTGTGTAACAAATTGCACTTTGTAGTGACAGAATTTATTATTCCATGCCGTGTACTGGGGAGTGGTAAAAAGGATTCAAAATGCAGTGAAATTGGTCAAAAATTACATTTGCGCCATTTTCTTGTGTGCTTGGATTTTCCGGCTTTCGCTGTGTGCCACCAAATGACAGGTCTCCTTTATTCTTTGGGCTGATACGATCATAGGGACTAAATTTTAATTAAATATTAAAATGTTGAAAAATGTTGAAAAAGTGGTGTTTCAGACATTTGGCCGTTATTTTCTGTTACGAGGTTCAACGCCAGGAATAACCGTTCTTATATTTTATTAGATCGGACATTTTGGGATGCTGCAATACCTAACATGTTTATGATTTTTACTGTTTATTTTTATATCAATTCTAAGGAAAGGGGGGGGTGATTTTAATTATTAGGGCTCTTAAACATTTTTTTGTTTCACTTTTAAAAAATAATTTTTTTCCTATTTTTCAGACCTACTAGGGTACTTTAACCCTTGGTTGTCTGATTGATCCTACCATATACTGACATACTACAGTAGAACAGTATATGGGGATTTTACATATCATCTATTACAATGTGCCCCTGCCACATTGAAACATGCTGTGTAGCTACACAGCTTCAGGTCTTACGAAGATGCGAGGCTGTTATGGCAACAGATAGCCGCTTCCCCATGACATCACTGGGAGCGACCATCTCAGTCAAGATGGTGCCACCCACGGGGCCCAAGCTTTTGACTGTCGACGGCAGAGGGTTACCACCTATCGTGGGTGTTAACAGTGGGTATTTTGTGCAATATGCCTTCATCCTTATTGACTGTAAGCTCTTGTGATCAGAGCTCATGATTTGTAAAGCGCTGTGGAATTTGATGGAATTAAAAGATTGTTATTATAATTGTAATAATATGCAGCAAATACCCACCTTGTACGAAGAAGGCTCAGCCCGGGAGCCCCCTCCATACACCTGCAGCATACAGATACTTCACATGTCGGAAAGGGGTTAAACCAATACCAGGGGTTCGATGGGAATCTGCAGGCCCCGTATTATACTGTATTATACTTTACCTTTAAGTCATCAGGCAGGTCACTGTAGTCGATGTGAATGTTCCTCTCTCTCTCGTAGATGTCGGCGGTGGCCGAGGTGCTTTCGCTCTCCGTCTCCAGCTGAAATATACAACAACAGCGACGCTCTTTGCAGCTCTGTCACCACTTGTAACACATAGGATGGACTCCTCCCATCAATCCGATTTTATAATTTCGGATTTGATCCCAGCCAGTTACCTCAATTTCCGTAATATCATCCAAGGAGCCGGCGAGGAGGTGGATCTGCATATTCTGCACCTTACAATCCAGGAGGAGGTTGTGTCTCTCCAGTCTCTTCTGTTCTATGCGGCTTTCCACCACCATCGCCTCCTTCTGCTTCTTGCCCACTTCTCTGCAGGAGACATATAGACACGCACATGCAATGATGAGAAGGACAGTGATAGGCAGAAATCTTCCTATTTAATGGGAGATAGATCCTATGTATCAGATTCAGGGGGGTCTGATGTCCCCAAATAGAACAGATATTCTTAGCAAGAACACATAGAGAATGGGGCAGGCAGCAGACAGCTCCATTCTCACTGTAGTAGCTGAACCGAGTCATTGCAGCTTAGTTCCATTCAAATGAATAGGAGCTGATTTGCAGTATTCAGGTCTGACCACTACACAGAGAGTGGCACTGTCTGCTTTCTGTTCAGTAAGGGTTTGGGCCTCTGATCTGTACCGACATGCAAAGTCACCTTTGCCTGGTAAATCTGATTATAGTGCACCCTCACCCCACCACTTGTGAGCCTCAGGTGTACCGCGTGACTACACGGGATCCATTTCATACCTGTTTATACTCAGGAGCTTCTTCCGGATTTCCTCCACCAACACCTGAGCCTCTCGCACCTCTGACTTTTTCAGGGTCAGCAGGTTTTTGAGCGCCTGCTGTTCGGTTAATACTTCGTCCACCGTGTAGCGGATCCTTTGCTCCTCCTACGTGAGACGAGTCCATTAATTACGCAAAGGAAAATGTTAAAATGTCTCTAGTGCTGTAGGATCAACAAATTTGGGATAAAACATGTTAAAAACCAATCAAAGGGAATCTGTAAGTAAATGTGTAATAAGGAGGGTAAAAAAATGTGTTTATGTTCAGGATTTTAGCTTCTTCCGATGGACAGGGTGAATGTGTTCTCACACTGCTGTGCTCTCTGTTCTGTGCATTGAGCACCTCCCATCCGATCTGAATTATTATTATTATTATTAAAAGCTGTAGCAGGCGTCTGGTTGAATACTACAACAGAGGACACAAAATGGGTTTATATTTCAGGATTTTAGCTTCTTCAAATACACTGGGGGAAGTGTATCCTCACACAGCTGTGCTCTCTGTTCTTTGCACTGAGTTCCTCATCTCTGAGAGTAAAAGCTCTAGCAGGCAACTGGTTGAATACTACACTCATATCAGAGAATATGGGTTTAACCCCTAGGCGCACCACGACGTTATGCTACGTCCCCGGGGCTAGATGCTTAGCGCACCGGGACGTAGTATAACGTCCAGCTTCTGGGACCGGCTCACGAACGGAGCCGGTACCAGAAGCAGCGGCTGTCAGCTGTCTATTACAGCTGACACCGCGCTGTAACACCCGCGATCGGAGCCGACTCCGATCGCGGGTGTTAACCCCTTACACGCCGCGGTCAAGCATGACCGCGGCGTGTAAGGGTGTTCCTGCTGTGGATCGGATCCCCCGTGCCGCTTACCGGAGGATCCGATCCTCTTCTGGGCAGCTCCGAGGACTGGCATGTGCCCCGGAGCTGCCTGGTCTCCATGGCAGCCAGACCCCTTCCGGGTCTGACTGCAAACTGCAAGCTTGCGCATGCTCAGACAGTTTACACTGCTCTACAATAAAATGGTATTGTAGAGCAGTGTATTGAACTTAAACCAGCGATCAGAGCATCACTGGTTTAAGTTCAAGTATGTATAAGTAAAAAAATGCAAAAACACTTAACACTACACATTATAATAAATAAAAAATAAATACATAAAATATAAGCCCCTAAAATGTCACTTTCCCATAAAAAAACTTAATAAAGTATAAAAAACAGAAAAACACAAAAAAAACCTGCATATTTGGTATTGCCGCGTCCGTAACAATCTGCATAATAAAACAGAATTGTTACTGGACCCGCACGGTAAACGCCGGAGGAAAAAAACGCAAAAAACTTTCCGAAAAAAGATAATTTTTAATTAATACCCTATAAAAAATGCTCTAAAAAGTTATTTAAAAAATTTTATGCACTCTAAAATAAGCCCACTAAAAAGAACAACTGTTTTCGCAAAAAATAAGCCCCTAACAAGATTTGTCAGCCAAAAAATAAAAGTTATGTATATAAAAAGATGGTGATGCTAAAATGAATAAGATTTTCTCCAAATTAGTTTTTATTCAGTACAATTGAATAAAATACACAAAACCCCCACATATTTGGTATCCCTGCGTCCGTAACAATCTGTATAATAAAACAGAATCGTTATTAGATCCGCAAAGTGAACCCCGTAAAAAACAACCTTAAAAAACTCTCTCTGAAAAAGATGATTTTTTATTAATGCCCTTTAAAAATGCTCTAAAAAAAAGTAATTTAAAAAAGTTATGCAATCTAAAATTAGACCACTAAAAAGAGCTATCATTCTTGCAAAAAATAAGCCCTTAAACAGATTTGTGAGGTGAAAAATAAAAAAGTTATACATATGAAAGACGGTGATGCTAAAATTAACAACAATTTTGCCAAATTACTTTTTATTCAGTAAAAATGGGAAAAAATAAAAAATATATATAAATGAAGTATTTTCATAATCGTGGCGACCCATAGAATAAAAATAATATACTATTTTCATGGTATGGTTAACGGACAAAAAAAAAAAAAACACATAAAAATTTTCCTAAAAATTGATGATTTTCATTTCCTCCACCAACAAAGAGTTAATTAAATCTCACCAATTAGCTATAGAGGCCCCACAATTATGTATTAGAAAAGTGCATCTCATGTGGCAAAAGAAATAAGCCCCTATAGGTCCACAGTAAAAAAAAGAAAAAAATTATAGCCTGTACAATGTGACATAGCAAATCTGATGTGGATGGCGCCTCCTTCCCTTCTATGCCCGGCCGTGCGCCCATACAGCAGGTTACCACCACATATAGAGTATCGCTGTACTCGGGAGAAATTGGGTATAAAACTTTGTGGAGCCTTTTTTCATTTAATCCATTATAAATGTTTAATTTTCCACCCAAAATGAGTGTATTGTGAAAAAATATTACAATTTGCAGACTCCACCTCCATTTTGTTTTAACCCCTATAAAACACGTAAAGGGTTAACAAACTTCTTAAAAGTGGTTTTTCATACGTTGAGGGGTGTAGTTTCCACAATGGGGTAATTTATGAGTGTCGCTATTATTTAGGCCTCTCAGTGTCAATTAGAAGTTGAGCAGCTCCATCTAAATGCGGGTTTTGGTGATTTTACAAAAAATGTGAAAAATGGCACCCAAATTCTGAGCCTCAGAACATTCTAGTAAAATATGTGGAATCTTAAAAAACCATGCCAACATAAAGCAGACATTTGGGAAATGTAAGTTATGAATTTATTTGGGAGCTATGACTATCTGCAGCAAAAGTAGAGAATTTAGAACGTTGAAAATAAAGAATTTTTCAAAATTTTTGCCAAATTTTGTTTTTTTTCATAACTAAACGCAAAAGATTTCATCCAAATTTTTAAACTAATTTGAAGTACAATGTGTCACGAGAAAACAATCTCAAAATCCCCCGGATATCTCATAGCGTTCCCACGCTATAACCACTTATAGTGACACAGGACAGATTTGAAAAATGGGGCCGCGTCCTTTAGGCCAAAAGAGGCTGCGTCCCCTAGGGGTTAAATTCCACTATTTTAGCTTTTTTCAGGGGAGTTTCCTCACACTGCTGTGCTCTCTGTTCTATGCATTGAGCCCCTCCCCTCTGACCTGAGATAAAGCTTTAGCAGGTGTCTAGCTTAATACTACGACACTCAGAGCAGAGAAAATGGGCTGTGGAGCAGTTTGATGCAAAGCGCTGAGAGCACAGCAGGGTTAGGGCAAGCTTCCAGTCCTGGAATATGACTGTGTGGACTTAGGTAAAGTGGAAAACCCCAGGAATATTACTATCCTCTCATTTCTGGCCAGCACAGAGGCTTCTCTCACAAATCCTGGTGCCTTCCACGTTGTGGAGGAAACCAGAATTTACCTTTCCATGTTATAGCTGTAGGAGATGGGAACAGCTAATATTCCCCCAGTTCCCTGCCAGGATAGTAAGGGGGGGCGGCTTGTACCTTCTTCAGACTCTTTATCTCCTCTTCCTCCTTGCGCACAGCCTCCTGTAGCTTGGACATCTTCTCCGCCTCCTTCCTCACCTGTCCCCGGCTGTATTCCAGCTGAATTTCCAATCGTGTTTTCTGATTTTCATATTCCAGCCTGCAAGACAGGATAAAATGAATAGAGGACATAATGCCATCAATAGCAACTAAACACTGGACTACATTTCAGATGGTTGAATGGCTGACAGCTACTCCCTTCACCTTCTGCATACACATGCATGCTCAGTTGGAGCTGCTATACCCTGTGTATCAATGCAATGTCATCTCACTGGAGATACTTGACCTCTTCTTATCCGTCTCCTGATGCTGCTTCACGTATTCCTCCTCGTAGTCCCGGATGTTCTGCACACCAATCTCTTCACAGAAGTTTTTGAAAACCTCATCCTCCACCTTAAAAAAAAATACATAAAAATTTGCAGTATGAACGCACCACATCCATTCTCCTCTATGTTACTATTCTGGCTTCTTCAAGTGCACGGGGGTCGTGTCCTCACACTGCTGTGCTCTCTGCAGACAGTGTTAGGTATTGTCCCTGGAGAGATGTATAATCATAGCTTTGTTAATTACGGGATTGTCCTGCGAGAGATGTGTTAATATAATTAGCTTTTGTGATTTAGGTTATTTTGGTCACCTGGAGTAGATTGTACTAATCATAGCTTTGTTATTTAGGTATTGTCCCTGGAGAGATGTGTAATCATAGCTTTGTTGTCATACCATGGAGCCAATGTAATCATTATTTTCCAGGATTAGGGACGTGTCCTCACACTGCTGTGCCCTGTGCAGCAAGTGTTAGATCCCTGGACAGATGTATAATCAGACCTTTGTGTATGATGTTAGTAGCAGCAGGGCTGTGAAATATGAATTTATATTCCAGGATTGTAGCTGGAGTTGTGTCCTCACACTGCTGTGCTCAGTGCAGACAGTATTATGTATTGTCCCTGAAGAACTGTGTAATCATACCTATGTGTAAGTTGTAAGCAGCAGCAGGACTGCGCAATATGGATTTATATTCCAGCATTGTAGCTCGGGGCATGTCCTGACACTGCTGCGCTCTGTTCTTTCTGCAGCCAGTGTTAGGTATTGTCCTGGGAGAAATGTGTAATCATACTTTTGTGTATGATGTATGATTTGGCAAGTGCGTAATCTGTGTGTGCTATATAAATAATGGAATTATTATTATGTTAGTAGCAGCAGGACTGTGAAATATGGATTTATTTTCCAAGCTTGGGGGAGCGTCCTCACCCTTCTGTGCTCTGTGCAGCAAGTATTAGTTCCCAAGATAGGTGTATAATCATACCTTTGTGTATGATGTTAGTAGCAGCAGGACGGTGGTAGGTGGATAATAAATTCCAGGATTGCACTGTGTTTGTGTGTGTGTGTGTGGGGTTATCCTCACACTGCTGTGCTCTCTCTATTGAACTGTATACAGTGCTAAGTATCGGTCCTGGTAGAGTCTAATGGCGATACATAGTTACTGACCTTGTTCATCTGTTCCTGAAGCTTTTCGATCTCCGTCCTTCTCCTTTCCAGTTCCTCCTCCAGCATTGTGATGTGTGACGCCATGTTAGAGAACTCGCTGTCTAGTCTGGACCTTTCCTACATAAGAAACAGAATATTAAAGGGGTTTTTTGATGAAAGTGGAGAATCCCTTTAAGCCCCCCCCCCTTACATACAATGTTCTATATTCTATTACCGCGAAGCAGCTGGCGAGATGTTTCTTCTTGATGAGGTCCAGTTCGCTCTGCGAGTACTTGAGACGGGTCTGCGTCCCCTGGATCTGCGCCTCCAGCTGCTTCAGGTCACTCTCCTTCCTCCTGATCTTCATCAGTTCCTAAGTTAAAACCGAAAATTAAAATAAAAGCCCAAAATTTACTAAGGTGATAACAAAAAAAAAAAAGAGACCGGACCACCGCACAACCTTCAGCTCGCTCATCAGAGAATCCTTCTTCTCCTTTAATTCGTTGATCTCCTTCTCATCCCAGCGCTTCGCCTTGAACCGTAAATCGCACGAACCCCCGGATATTACTCCGGATTTCAGGAATAACGTTCCGTCTAGAGAAACCGTCTAAACCGGAAAGATAAATCCTATTTATAGCACTTGATTTTTTTTTTTATTATGCTACACTCAAAGGAAACCAGTCTCCAGATTTTACCAGCCCCCCAGGTAGGGGATAAAATGTCCTTTCTAGTATTGCCTCTTTTGTAAAAAAAAAACGAGTCAGAGAAGAGTCATATTTTAACTGAGATGAGTCATGTTTAGTGGCTGCACTAAAGTGTCACTTCAGACGCCCCTATGATCTGTTCTATGGCAGCTAGAAACATGCTGCTGGTGTCATATGTAAGATAAGGATCTCATCACATCAGGTCTGTGGTTCTGGGAGATACAGAACCGGAAATACAGGCAGTTAAAGACACAGCTGGAAATGTGAGCATCAGATAAAGCTCCAATTTCAGCTTTTTTAACTACCTGTATCTTCTATAAAACCTATAAGTCTGATGTGATCTGAAAGATGAGATTCTCTTCTTTAATATGACACCAGCTGCAGCTGGTTTCTAGGTGCTATATACCTGAAGACAGTGGCTTCTGGAGTGACCCTTCTGCTGCAGCCTCTAAATGTGACTCATCTGAGATGAAATATGACACTTCTCTGCTCATTGTCACATGTCTTTGGAGGACAATTTTTATAGGTAAATGGTTGAAATTACACATAAAAGATGGACTTCTAGAAAGGACATTTCATCCCTGACCCGAGGGGGCTGCGAGTTTAGTGGGATAAAACCTGGACAGGTTTCATGTTAATAAGTACCATACTTGAGAGACCCTCCATTCAAAGGAAATCTCCTATCAAAATCCATCATGATAAACCAAGGACATTACTCATAGATCCAGGCACCAGGACAGTGGTATCTTCTTATATGTTTTATCCATGGCCTCCTTCTTTCTAAAATCAACTTTTAAAATTATGCTAACGAGCCTGAGGGCCTCTGGCAGCCTTACCAGATTGCCTAAGTGCTGCAGATACGTAGGCTATTACAATGAGCAGAGCGGGTCTCCCATTTGCTCTGCCTGTGTTATCTAGCAGCAGCAGGAAGTGCATGGAATGGGGGACCTGCTCTTTATCGCCGCAGCACAGAGAGGCTCTGGTAACATTCTAGGCTCATTAGTGTCATTATAAAAGTTGATTTTAGAAGGAAGAAGGCCATGGATAAGTAATATAAGAAGATTATCACAGTCACAGTGCCTGGATCTATGAGTAATGTCCCTGGTTTATCATGACGGATTCTGATTTATTTTCCTTTAAAGGGGTTTCAGTGCTGAGACCCCCGCAGATCGCAAAAACGAGGGGTCCGACCGACCTCTCGTCGCTCCATGAGAGTAATGGAGCAGACGTCCGTGCATGACCGCACTGCTCCATTAGTCTGAGGAGTGTCGATCGGACCCCTCGTTTTCGCAATCTTTTGGGGGTCTCAGCACTGAGACCCCTACTGATCAGCAAGTTAGGCCCTACCCCAAGGATAGGGCCTAACTTGTCTTCGTGGGAAAACCCCTTAAGGCATGGATCATGAGACCCCAATTCTGGTGATTGGGGTGTGTGCTGGCAGTTGTGATGTGTCACTACTGCCACTTACCTTAATTCTTTGGGGTCCGTCAAAGGCAATGTGTTTGGCTTCCTTCACCGTCTCGCACACCAGCCCGTTGCCGCACACAAACTGTATGACCTTCTTCAGGGAGGCGCTGGCGCACTGCACCACGTCCATCATCATTTTCGCCCCTTTTATCTCCCGGAGCTTTTCGTTGATGGGTTTCATCTGTGAAGTGGAAGCAGAAGCTTCTGTTATAGGATCCTATCACTATATGAGGTCACGGATGTGAACACTTACCTCCAGGTAGTCCAAGGCCAGGAAGGTCTCCGGCTCTGCCCTCTCCTCTTTCAAAAAGCGGATGCAATCTCTCGCCACCTTCTCGGCAGACACCACGATGGAGTTCATGTATTTGCCGAAGACTTTGGTGGCGGCGAGCTGGTATTTTTTATGAATGGGATGGCACAACTCAAATAACCGGCCGAACTGTATGTACAGATAAGTTACAATTTAGAATTTTGGAACAATGAGGAAACTTTATAATAGGAAACACGTCATCGGTTTGTTACCACAGAATCCGGGTACATCCTCTTCAGGCTTTCCAGGATTTCGGCTTTCCTCTTCTGCCGGCTTCCCTCGTGGTAATCGATGCGGGCGTTCTGCAGTTCGCTCACCGTCTCGTTCAGTTCTTCGTTGACCTCGGACATCCTCTGCTTTCCGGTTTCGATTTCTTGGGCAAGTTTCTCCTCGTGGCTCCTGTTCTCATCCAGAGCCTTACTGTAAGACACACATAAGACAATCCATAACATTTTATGCGGACAGAGCTGTATGGGGACTTGTGTTATGCCAAACAAATTGCACTTCATAGGGAAGGTATTTAATATTGCACATTGAAAATTTTTTTTTTTACTTTTAGACGCCCTAGGGTCCTAGAACCCTAGGGGATCTGATCGATCCTAACAAAGACTGTACTGCAGTATATGGGGATTCTCATACAGAACTATAACAATGTGCCCCCTGCACAATCCAGGGGTAACATTGCGACCCAGATGGTGTCACACTTGTGATCAGTGCCAGCAAGTGTAAGTTACGGGTGACTGCAGAGCCTTCTTCATACACTGCAACCTCACTACGAGGTACATATACCATATGTAGGTTAAAGAGCCTGTCCCAAATTGTAAAGTTATCCCCTATCCACAAGATATAAGCGGTGGTGCAGCACACAAACTTTACCTGATTTTACGTTCATTTAGAAGATAGGAATCCCCCATTCTCATCCCCATAATCTAGAGGATCACAGCAATCTGACCTTTTGCCCCAGATCTGTAAGTCACCACTTTTTGCTATCACAGATTCTTAGTCAGTCCTTCTATACAATTCTCATGTCTACAACTCTGCTCCTGTCCTGACAAGCATGGCGTATAGCTATTTCTATTGGCTGAGGAGCTGTTGGTGAACGACTGAGCATGTGCGTCCACCACAGCTCAGCTCATTACATAGACGTGCCTATTGTTATACACTATGAACATCAGTCAATGCAAGCCAATTTCTATTAGCTGCCTTGCAGTGATAAGAGGATTTGTAGGAGAGAGACTGAGCATGTGTGACCACCAGAGCCCAGCTCATTAAAAGGATATGCTATACACTATAAGTTAATTTAATCATTTCTCACCAGAAATCGGATACTTTTTATGATCTAAATAAAGGATGTGATATTTAGTAGAGGTCTGACCCAGTAAGCTAACTTGAAGACAAAGATTTTATGATGTCACAACAGGTATGATACGTTTTTTGCTGCTGGAATACGTACATGCAAGTGTTAATGTAATCTTCCAACTTTCCGATACGCCTGTGGTAATCTTCGATCTGTTCCTCCACACACTTCTTACTCCCCTGCAGATAAAAACACAAAAACTCATGGACATTGTCCAGATTCCCATGGGCAGGGCTCGGTCTGTTTACGTCGACTGGATGTACGCTCAATTGCGGAGCTGCATCCGGGCCGGTACTTGTTGTCCTTACCTGGATCTCCTTCTGCCTCCTCTGGTCTATGATCAGCTTCTCTTGGTTCGCTTTCTGTTCCCAGTGTAGCTTTTCTAATTGTTGCTGTAAGACGGCGCTGTTCTTCCGGGCCGCGTCCTTCAGCGTCCTGTACTGTTCTAGCTGGAACGGCAGCCATTGTGAGTTGTAAAGGATCCTATGCAATCAACGGGATCGGCCCCTGTCTATACTTCATGGCTTCTTCTATTACCTGACTTTGTTCTAGGTCTACATCAGTCTGTCTCCTGGCCTGATCCTCTTCCACCTTCCTCTCGAACTCCGTCCAGGCCTCCTGCACCGCGCTGATCTCCAGCTCCAGCTCCGAGATCTCCTGCTCCAGTTTGTTGCAGCGTTTCTCGTTGTTCTTCAAGGAAGATTTCGTAGTCTCGGATTTCTTGATGTGATGGGAGGTGTTTTCTTTGGCTTTGATGTACTGGGGTCTCAAGTTATTCAGTGAGATTTCATGAGTTCTTAAAAAACAAAATCAATTTATTGTTATATATTGTTTATTGAGGGGATGTGACTTCTAGTAATGCATTAATTACAGGATATAGAATACCGTATTTTTCGGTATTATATAGGCCAGTGCGCCTTATATATGAAGTTATACAGAAATGTACTATAGACAAGATGTACTGTACATTTACCAGTTTTTAATAGCTCCATCCCCAAAAATTTCCTGCACCTTCCCACACAGTATACAGGGTCCCTGGCTCCTGAAGTGCCCTGGCACCACAACTAACATTGTGCCCATCCTGCCCTCCGCTAGCACGGAGAGACCGGAGCTGCCATAGTGCTGACCACGAGGCAATCATCATCATCAGTAACCAATCCCCCATACCTGCCAGCCCTGTAACAGGGGAAAGAGAAGGAGCCACAGGGAACCCCACAGGAATAACACCCTGCCTGAGGAGGGAAGGAGAAGGGGCTTAACCCCTGCTGCATCACCCTGCATTAACCCCCAGCAGCCCATACCTCTGAGATCGGAGCTCTCTGACACGCAGAAGACAAGTTTCCCAGGAAGTGTAGCTGCTTGAAATGTGCACAGGTCTGCCACCTGCTGGTCATTTTTAGGTACTGCATTTGATCCTGCGCCTTATACTCCAGTGCGCCTTATATATAAACCTAGATGTCTTAGCAGTAGAGATGAGCGAGCACTAAAATGCTCGGGTACTCGTTATTCGAGACGAACTTTTCCCGATGCTCGAGTGCTCGTCTCGAATAACGAGCCCCATTGAAGTCAATGGGAGACTCGAGCATTTTTCAAGGGGACCAAGGCTCTGCACAGGGAAGCTTGGCCAAACACCTGGTGTGTGTGGGTGGAGTAATCAGGACTCTCCCTGTCAATCACTGTGTGTGGGTGTAGTAATCAGGATTCTCGCTGCCAATCCCTGTGTGTGGGCGGAGTAATCAGGGCTCTCACTGTCAATCACTGTGTGTGGGTGGAGTAATCAGGACTCTCACTGTCAATCACTGTGTGTGGGTGGAGTAAGCAGGACTCATTGTCTCCCTGGGAATCCTGGTAAGCACCGGTATTCTGTGATTAAAAACAGCCCTTATTTCATAGTCCAACCATAAAATGGTCACATTTTTGACAGTGCGGCCGTTTAACCTACACATTTCAGCCAACAGGCAAGGACCATGACCAAGAACTCATGCTATGTGCCTGAACAGTGTACAGTAATTGGTCACACTGTCAAATATGTGAACATTTTATTATTGTTGGATTATGAAATAAGGACTTTTTGTAATAACAGATACTGGTGCGGAGTGGCCATAAGAATGTGTAGGACTCCAACCCCCCAAACCCAACAAGGGAGGGGACGGGCATACACTATAGTCCCCCCTTTTTATTTTTACAAAAGTGTCTTAAAGGGACTCCTCTGTCACCAGACTTTACCCCATTAAACTCTCATCCACATCAAGTGGGGAATGAAATATTCTTTCTCGAATCCCCTCTCTCAGGTGAAATCTCACCTATTTACCAATTTAAAAAAATCTCCTCCAAAGTGATGCGACAATGAGCAGAGAAAAGTCATATTTTGCCTGAGATGAGTCATGTTTAGAGGCTGCAGGGGGCGCCTCACTTTACCTGAGTGTAAAAGTGACTTATCTTGGGTAAAATCTGACTCTTCTCTGATCATTGTCAGATGAATTTGAAGGAGATTTTTTATAGTGAGAGAGATTTACTACATTCCCATAGATGTGATACATGGATGAGCATTTCAGGGATTACATTCTTTATTAAACCTTCAGGGGGATATAAAGTTTGGTGGGAGTCTGAGTGGCAATGAGCCCCAAGCTGCTTGCACAAATCTTCTATAGTATAATCTACTACTGGTACGGGCAGTCCCCTACTTAAGGACATCCAACTTACAGACGACCCCTATGCCACACGTGACAAGTTTTAGGCCGAACAAGGCACAATTTTCAGGCCAGGTACAAATATGAATGAGGTTTACAGAAATGTTGACTAACAGTGGGCAATGCCCTTATTAACACAGTTTATTAGAGGGAACCTGTCAGGAGGATTTAAGCCGCAAAGACGTTATCCGGAACACAAGGACGTTATTCTATTTTCTGGGAGAATCCGAACTTACAGGAACGCTCCAGTCACAGCGAATTCATTGAGAAATCCATGAAGGGAGGAGCAGGACTCCTTCTCATTGTATTCCTAGATCCCTGCTATACCCTAGTGTCCTGCTCCTCTCTATCAATCACATGCGATAACGAGCGCTCGTCGTCTGAGCCCCTCTCCGTTCCAGACAGAATGTGTGAAAACAGCCTGAGCCAGGTTACTGGAAAAGTCCATTAACAAGGTTGTCTGAAGATTTATAGTTATCCATTATCTACACTGAACAGGATAACAATCTGACCAATGGGGGCCCCAGGAGTCAGCTCCTCAGGCTGCGTTCACACTGTGTTTTGAAATGCAATACGATAGCTAAGGAGAGATTTACCTAATTGCATTGCAATGCTCCCAAGCGTCCCAGATTTGGCAGAACAGTCCCAGGTTTTTCTGCACTGTCCTGCCGTCTCAGGCGAATGGGAGAGCGTCCCGTCATGTCCCGCCTCGACTCCTGCTGCAGCAGAGCTGTGTGGAGGTAGCTCCTCCCCTGGATGGCCCCGCCCCTCTCATGTCATCTCACAGAGCTTTTTTTTTTTTTTTTTTTTTAAATACCCAGGAACAGGAGAGGACAGGGGACCACAATATGAAGGGAGGGGCCAAAATATGAAGGGAGGGGGTCAAAACATGAGGACAGGGAGCCACAATATAAGGGGAAGGGGCCACAATATAAGGGGAAGGGGCCACAATATAAGAAGAGGGGCAAGAATATGAGAGAGGACAGGGGTAAACAATATGAGAGGAGGGCATGAGGCCACAATATGAGGAATAGAGAGGAGGGGGTAGGAATTCAGAAATTTCTGGAATTTGGGGAGATAAATAACAGTGGGGGAACAAAAGTAAAGGGAGGTTAAAATTAAAGAGGGGTTGCAAAGTGCATTATGGGGTATTATATGGGTATATCGGAGGGTTGGCTATGGAGGGCCATTAACCCCTTTCTGACCAGGCTTTACTGACTGGAGCATTTCTAAATAATTTTAATACTTATTGGTCTAAGGGCCAGAACTTTCTATTTTGTGCAATAAAGCAAAAAATGTTACGTTTTTTTTTTTTTTTTTTGGTGACACATAGGGATAGTTACAAATAAAAAAAGGTAGGTGATCCTTTTTGCATTTTTAGGGTTTTTTTTTCAGCTTTGACCATTATAAATTATTTCCCTAGTGTGTGATGGTCATTTTGACTATACATATACTATGTATAGTCTGGAGCAAACGGGGCGACTATGGCGATAGGCGTGGCTTTGTCTGCGTTTTCAAACGCAAAGCGGTGCGTGTGGCACCAGCCAAAATCTACAGCACATAGCTCCTCCCAGCTGCGCCCACGCGTCTGTGAAGTAGGATTCTGCGCATGTGCGGTCTCGCCTCCGAAGCCAGAGCTACTGCGCATTCGCACAATCTGGCTTTGCGGATGAGTGGGCGCTGTAGATTTCTTGGTAGGAGGATGGAGAGAGGCTACTGGGGCATGTAGTAGCCGCACCATGTAGTGTATGCTCCAGCTACTTCACTAATCACTAATATGTGATGTCTTTTAACTTTATAGGTCCCCCCATGAGGTCATTAAAGACCCCAGGGGGACATTTCCACTTATTTTTTTTTTTACTTTCTGGTTCATCTATAAGAGCCCCAGTTACAGGGGGAAACAACCCCCAATGGGGGCAGCTGTTTAATCAGTGGTGGACTGGGTCTGATTAACCCCTACAGACTATTGAGCTGGCGGCAGCCCCTGCTCTGTTCCTCTCTGCTTCAGCGCTATGCAGTGAGGAGAGGAGAAGGCAGCAGTGGTAATAAACCACTTCTCCCTATGGTCTCGGTCCCCGACTGATTAGCACAGGAGCAGCAGAAAACTGCAGCAAAGTCACCACTGCAGAGGGGGAGGGGAGGGCGGTCAGGACCCAGTTAAAGGGGTTTTCCCATGAACTAAAGTCCACGGGATAGGGCCTAGCTTGCTGAGACCCCCACAGATCGCAAGGGGTCTGTAGGACCCCTCGTCGCTCCGTCAGATTAACAGAGCAGTTGGCCGCACATGACCATTCTGCTCCATTAATCTCTGTGGAGCTGACGGAGATCGGTGAGCGCTGTGCTCGGCAATTTCCATCAGCTCCATAGAGATTAATGGAGCAGAACGGTCATGCGCGGCCATCTGCTCCATTATTCTGGCGGACCCCCTGAGACCCGCACTGATTAGCAAATTAGGCCCCATCACGTGGTTTTTGACAGGTTTTATCAGTTATCTTAATTAAAACTGGTCAAAAACGCATGCGTTTTTTGAGGGACTGCTTAAAAACGGACCAAAAATGCGTTCAAAACTCCACGTGTGGCATCACCCTTACTTTAGTTTGTGAGAAAATCCCTTTAACTGAGCGAAATGAGGCGCAGCTCCGATCCTTGGTCGTTGTATTGCGGTTTAAAAACGTGATGTAAACGCCACATGTGAACGCGGCCCATAATGGTTATTAGGGATTGATGGTGAAACTTGGTACGACCTCTTATATGTATATACACCATGCAGCACCCTTCTTCCTGCATTTGTGTGCTGTGATTGAGGTGATGCTGGTTCTTGCCCCCTTTTCCAGCATGGACCATCGCAATGTACTGCCCCGGCCCCTAGGGGGCGCCATGCAGCTTCCCCATGTCAGTCCTGGGGTTAGTTTATTGTAAAAAATGTACAATTTTTTCCTGTAGAAACTAACGATAAGGTAAGGTTTGTAGGGAGTACCAATATGGCGGGGGCACTGACCACACACAGGGCCAAGGCCTGGTGACAATTATTTTACCTGAACCGTTTGGGCCGATTATACAATTGAACCTTTTGAAGGGGCCTATGAGCTGCCGCCCGCGCCAGGACTTAAAGTCCTCCAGTATGAGGAGATGGAGGAAGCCCATGATGGCGGCGCCACAGCAGTCTGGAACTTTCCAGCGGGTTTCCCGCCAAACAGCGGAGGAGGAGGACCACGCCCCCTGACCTAGTCAGCGCAGCGCGCATGCGTGAGAGAAGTAGCCGGATGTTGCCGTCTCCTAGAAACAGAGTCCTGGCAACGTGATGCTACTGAGGAGCCGACACCATGTACAAGATGGACCGGAGCCGGGACCTGCAGGAGAGCGCGGCCCGGGAGAGGAGGAGGCACGGGGAAGAGGAGAGGAAGAACCGGGTGTATGACACCAGAACCAGGACTATCGGGGTAATCATCATACACAGTGATGTCACAGTACAAGGATAATACACACAGTGATGTCATAGTACAGGGATAATACACACAGTGATGTCATAGTACAGGGATAATACACACAGTGATGTCACAGTACAGAGATAATACACACAGTGATGTCACAGTACAGGGATACTACACACAGTGATGTCACAGTACATGGATAATACACACAGTAATGTCACAGCACAGGGATAATACACACAGTGATGTCCCAGTACATGGATAATGCACACAGTGATGTCACAGTACATGGATAATACACACAGTGATGTCACAGTACAGGATAATACACACAGTGATATCACAGTACAGGGATAATACACACAGTGATGTCACAGTACAGGGATATGATGTCACAGTACAGGGATAATACACACAGTGATGTCACAGTACAGAGATAATACACACAGTGATGTCACAGTACAGGGATAATACACACAGTGATGTCACAGTACAGGGGTAATATGCACAGTGATGTCACAGTACAGGGATGATACATTCAGCTTCCTTAAAGTGCCAGTGTCATTTCGAGCAAAAAAAACAACAACAACATACTATAATTCTGCTCCTGGTGTTCCTGGGAATTATTCCTCAAAGTATTTTGCCCCATAGTCCCCATTAGGACCTTTTTTTGTCCAAAGCAACCAGCTCTGCAAAAACCCACAGTCAGCAAGAGGGAGGGGCGGAACCTGCCTCCTGTGACATCATTGCAAGCGCGTCAGTTATGACAGAGGCCGATAGCAGGGGGAAGTCTGCTGTATAGAAGAGCAAGATTCCAGTCACTGATCCAATTGCTAAATGGCTTTATATTGCTCGTCCTACCACAAATCCAAAGCTATTTTTTTAAATGACGGTAACTCTTTAAAGGTGCGATTCGGGGGGAGCTCATGTCGAAATGTGATTTCAATGTGTAAGACATATTCCAGACGTTCTAAAGCTCCCCCTTGTGGTGGCTTCCATCAGCGAAAAATTTTGATAGATTTTTTTAAGATGTTTTGCACATTGGGGCAGATTTACTTACCCGGTCCATTCGCGATCCAGCGGCGCGTTCTCTGCGGAGGATTCGGGTCCGGCCGGGATTCACTAAGGCAGTTCCTCCGACGTCCACCAGGTTACGCTGCTGCACTGAAGTTCCCCGCGGCCCGCCGAAATGCACTCAAGTTCCTGGTGAAGGTAAGCGCGAGTCTCGCGACACTTTTTTATTTTTTTAAAAGCAGCGTTTTTTTCCGAATCCGTCGGGTTTTCGTTCGGCCGCGCCCCCCGATTTCCGTCGCGTGCATGCCAGCGCCGATGCGCCACAATCCGATCGCGTGCGCCAAAATCCCGGGGCAATTCAGGGGAAATCGTCGCAAATCGTAAATATTCGGGTAACACGTCGGGAAACCGCGGATCGGGCCCTTAGTAAATGACCCCCATTGTCTGGGACTCCTCAAAATTTTACAGATTCCAACCTGATGGCCTGTTACATACAGCTCAGTCATTCTAGATTTGGTGAGCCAATCACATATCTCGGGGGTCAGTCCCAGGTGCTACTGAAAATTTGCTACATTCCGCCCGGCTGTGAGTCATTATCATCAGGCAGCAGCAACGTTCCGTGTGTCTCCAGAGCCTCTCAGTTTGCAACATTTCGCCCCTCGTCAACTTTGACAACATCTTGACCGGTTGCTCAAGTCTCCTCATTATGTAACCCCAGATCGTTAGTAAAATACTTAAGGAAGTTATAAGCTTCTTCTGGGACTCTTAAAATTGAGTAACCCCCCCCCCCTCCTCTTCGGATTACAGGACATGAGATTCATTGTTGTTTTCATTATCAGCCAGACGAGATGACCGTGAAACTGTATCCGCAGGCAAGACATGCATGGGGTAGTGTCTCGCCCGCGACGTTAGGAAATCTCAGGGGTCGAAAGTTCTGAGATTATTTATTACATTCGGTTTTTTCTCAGAACTTTCCAGTGTAATAGTATCTTATCCCTTCTCAGAACTCAGCCTTTTCGGGCCTCCGGGATCTCCATTAATTCTGCTCATCCTGAGCCTCCTGGTTCATAGGCAGAATGTCAGAACAACGGAACTGTCTAAACTACTTAGCGCAATATTCTACTTTTCAGAATATACATTTTGCAAGTAGTCCCTGCTTGTTCAGTGTCTGAACCGTGGATGTTCTGCTTAATTGAATCCAGAAGGATGTGGACCTTAAGTCAGCGTAATATGGGTTAAATTAGTTCCCCTGTAAAAGCTTACTTGCTACAGGAGGAATGTAGTTATATTTGTCTCCCTTAGCCCATTAACACTGCCAAATCACTCTGCTACACCATAAAGAGAACTATGCAGCATGATGCACAGGACTCTCTATCCCCTTTCTGCACTCTACGGGGGATATTTATCATAAACCGGTGCTCCTGCACCTTAGCCTCTTGGATCCTACAGGATAATTTAGTAACTGCAGCTGTAGCCACTGCCTGGTAAGGCAAGAGTTAACACTGTGAGTTGTTACTGTCCAATTATGTTCTTGTAAAGAACGCTGGAAGATGTTTGGAGACCTGACCAAGGGAGTATATAAACCCCTGGTGGGTGGGAGCACATGGTCTGTCTGAGCAGGAGTGTGGGCAAGTTTAGTAAGAGTGAGCAGCACATGTCAGTGCTGTTACAGCGAGCGCCCTAATGCCAGGAACCACAGATGCCCCAGGCCCCTGCCCTGCACCCAGAGCAAGTCCAGAGACTTAAGCCCAGAGCTGAGATCCACCACCCGGACTCAGCTCCATCTGTACCAGCCCAGCCTGAACCTACTACCAGTGGAGCGGCTCTCCATGACTCTTCCAGCTTTCCACTTTTGCTGCTGAAACCTTCTGTTAATAATTTGGTCGTTGCCTGCTGTTGAATACGTTGCCTCTGTCTGATCCCTGGATATGGCTGTCTACCACCACGGGCTTCCAATACATTACCCAGGGACTCATCCTACAGACACTCAGGGGTTATGCCAGAAAGAACCAGTACATCAGCCTCTCTCTCCATATTTCTTGCACACACCCCCTGCTGGAGACCTGCCAGGCTGTAAGACCTCCGGTCCCCATACCAAGCACCGTGACATCAGCGTGAACAAGGCGGCACTAGCCAGCCACTCCGGTATTCTGGGCCCCAGCTGCCTCCTGGCCCCAAGAAAAGGCTAGGCCCCGGTGGGGTATGTTGCACTTGGATCCACTCATGTCACATACAGTGGTGTTTTCTTTTTGGACTTGTGGGAGTCCTAAAGGTCCGACCCCTTCTTATTCGGGAGCTCAAAATATGACTTCACTTTTTAGACAGCTGCAATAGTCCCCAATCAGAAGTTAGGACAAGAGTATAGTTGTATATCATGCTCATTCACTAATGTCAATTGGACAGAGTGCTCTTTAATGACCAGGATCCTAGAGAGAACTGTGCAGTAATAAACACCACAGCTGCACAGTACTCTCTATCACCTCCCTGAAAGGCACAAACCTATAATCAGGGTTGGAGACTAGAGAGGCGGCATTGTTAGGATAAGATGTATTTTATGAGTTTGGACCCAAACCAATTAAATCGATGAGATGTAGCAGTATTTACACCCTGCAGAGCGGCGCTCCCACCCTCTCAGCTGTGCAGTAGAACTGTATTCTGGCACCAATGTATGCAAGTGTTGGAGTTCATGTTGAGGGGTCCTGTTCCTTTAGTTGATGGGACTGCATCCTGCTGCTCCATCCAATGTCAATAGGAGGATCAGAAATAACAGAACATCAAGATCCAACATCCATATAGACATTGGATGCAAAGGGAGGACCCATGGTTTCCACCATTTAGAGGGAGCAGGACCCGTGTGTGGTCCCCACTACTGACCAGACTGCTACCCCATACCATGTGATAGAACGTCAACCAACCCTTTAAGGGGGTCATATGACCATTTTCCGACGATATATCTGGATCTTTCCATATCTTATCTGTCGCTCGCGCACAGCAGTTTCTGGTTGTATAATTTCATTGAGCGTTTCAAGGTGGGATTAGGGATTACACAATTTTTGGAAGCCGCTCCTCGAGCTGATTAGCTGCTGGCTTATGTGAGATGTAAACAGAGGCTAGACCGGATTGTTGCGCGCCAAGGAAAGTTCTTGAAGAGGGGGGGGGGAATTATAATCACGGGATGGATCCAAATTACCAGCAGAGACAAATGAATTACAGATTTAACCTGGTAAAAAACATCCTTCTGACACCAGCGCCTGAGAGGGGGAACAATCGAAAACATCTGCTGCCCGGGAATTGTCTTCATCATCGAGGTGGAGCTGAGTGACCCAGAAGTAACCCGAAATCTCACCTAACACTCACTGTGGCATGTCACATGTCCCCCCAAGACTCTGCAGTAATGCTGCTCTCTCTGCTTAATTTTGCGGACACATTGGTGACTCTGCTGCTCTATGGGACCCCCATCTAGAGCCCCCTGGCAGCCAATGCTTGACTCATAAATCTCTACAATTACAGCTTATTCTGAGCTCAGTGTCCCTTTATCATGTGTTCCATGTGTTTCCTCCAATTTCCAAGAAGTTTGTCTTAAATGCTAAAAACTAGTCTTAAAGGGGGTTGTATGAAGTTGTAAAAACAGCGCCACTACATGCGCGATATGTGATATCTTACACTAAGATGAGCGGATAGTATAGACAGAATGGGTCAGGACAGATTTATAACTCTGCAGCTAATAATCTAAGTGATAGGTTTCTTCCTGTCAGCTCTTACAAGCAGGAGGCAGTAGAAGCAGTGTTAATATTATAGGATACACTGGAGATTCTGCACACTGTACTCACAGAAGGTATAGACAATGCAAGTGAGAGGAGATTCATTTCTATGATTGTGTGGACTTATATTAGTGGTAGGTTTCTCCCTGCCAGCGCTTACAAGCAGGAGGCAGGATTAGCAGTCTAATGCTACATCTTATAGGAAACACTAAACAATCTGCACGCATCACTGCCAGATAGTATAGACAGTGTGAGTCAGGGGAGATTTTTAATCCTGCAGCCAAAAGTTATATATAATTACCTAGGTTACTCCCTGTCAGTTCTTAAAGGGGTTATCCGGGTTTTAAAAATTTCTTATGGCCGGGCTGGGGAGGGCTGTTTAAACATAATAAACATGTACTTACCTCGTCCGGTGCTGCCGATGTCCCGCGCCGCGGCCGGTCTTCTCTGTGCGCCGGTTTAATTACAAGGGACGGCTGGAAGCTCCCATCCGACACCATCTCCCAGCGCTTACAATGCTGAGAGATAGGGACGGATGGGAGGAGCCGGCCACATCGCAGACCGGAAGCTCCTTATGCGCGTCTTCCGCGAAGGGACCGCGGCGCGGGACATTGACGGCACCAGAGGAGGTAAGTACATGTTTATTATGTTTAAATAGCCCTCCCCAGCCCGGCCATAAGTAATTTTTAAAACCTGGATACCTTTAAGAGCAGGAGGCAGGATGAGCAGTGTGATGCGACATGTTATAGGATACACTGGAAATCGTGCACACAGCACTCACAGATATTATAAACAGTGAGAGCAGAGCAGAGCAGTGACTTAGCAGATAACAGTTGCATGGACTCCCTGTCTGCTCTTACAAGCAGGGGGCAGGGAAGCGGGGAAAAGTTTTATCTTATAGGATACACTGGAAATTCTACACACAGTACTCACACATTGGGGCAAATTTACTTACCCGGTCCTGTCACGATCCGGCGGTGCATTGTCCGTCTTGGATTCGGGTTCTGCCGGGATTCACTAAGGTCGTGCGCCCGATATGCAGTAGGTGTCGCTGCTGCGCCGAGGTCCGCCGGAGTTCACCTGCTTCTTCTCGGTGCATGTGAGTGCTTGATCTTTTTTTGAATTCCGCGGTTTTTCCAAATCCGTCAGGTTCGAAAGCCACACTCCCCGATTTATGCCACCTGAAAGCTGGCGCCAAATCCGATCACGTGCGCCAAAATCCCGGTGGAATTCGGCGCAATGCGGAAAAATTCAGGAAACCCGACGAAAGTGCGGCCGCGGAGCCCTTAGTAAATGACCCCCAATGTTTTGGATCGATGTCCAGAATTATACCTCTAAAGCTGACAGTTATATGGACTCTCTTGGGTATCCCCCTCTTGCTCTTACAAGTAGGAGGCACAGTACGCAGTGTGAAGGATACACTGGAGAAGCTGATCACAGCATTTACGGATATTTTACACAGTGTACATCAGTGTATTTGTCCAAAGCTAATCATTGCATTATACCCATGTACTGCTGCTATTATTTATGGGGAAAATATATGGTGGAGCTTGGTGTGGATAGGAGTGGTCTGAGAGCTTCTAGGAGGGATCAACAGCTGATGAGAAGGGTCAACTAACTGAATATTTACTTCAGATGAGTGATTAGTGGTAGGGTGCTTTCGGGAAGAAGTGAAGTACATGTAGAAGTGAAGCGGAGAATCCATGTTGGTCTCTCACCCTTATAAAGTGAAGAATGGGGAGTGCATAGGGAGAAGCATTTCAAAAACATTGCCATTTCGAGAGGATCTGGCTTTGCCCCTGGAAATCTAGACATGATGCAACCGGAGGAGAACATTCTGAAGGTCCATCATCCAGCTATGAAGAACATGTATCTAAAAACAATATGGACTGCAACATTTTTAGAAAAGTAGTAACCCTTCTACCTCAAGAAGAGGGAACCTCATGCTGAGTAGACCTTCTTGAATCTAGGCCGGAAACATCATGCTAGAGCATAGACCTATCTTCTGGTCCTCTCGAAGACAACTCCATCAAACAAAAATAATCTCCATTACTAGGGGGATAATTTATGACACGTCCAACGCTTCTAGGTTATAATTCTCTCCAGATTCAGGCCTTGAAATCTCCTGAAACCCTTATGCCTGCACTACATCGAGTGGCCTCCTGCTCTGTTTCCGTCATATAAGTGTTACCAGACGGCCGCCTCTTATCGGAGGGTTGCCAGATTGTGCAGTGTGAGAGACCATGGTACAGTATATGTAGAATCCCTTTAAGTCTAGGCCCAAGTCACTGACTATGGAATTGCATTGCCTATTAAATAGGAAAGGCTCCCCCCCTCGAACACCATCGTTCTTCTGGACTCAAACCATTGACAAAGAGGTCTACCAGCACCCAAGTAGAACCAGCCCTTTGTAGGGCACTTTTTAAGGCCTTCCTTAAGAAATCCCCTTTAAGGTATTTAAGATTTTTGCTCAAAAGTTCAAAAAACAGTATCTGTAGCTCCAAGGTAAGCAATGTCCTGGTATAAAGCGTGGCACAGTGCAGATTTTATGAAGTGCCAGTGTGTGTGACTGAGAAACTTGGCAGCAGAGTCATCTCTTGTAAACTATATGGTGTCACCCGAGGCGTCGTGAATCGGGGTCTGGTGTGATGTGCTGCTGGAAATGTGCCATAAACTATCGCCTAATCCTAGTACAAGACGGACGACTCTTTCACTGCCTCTGTATGATGGGTTAAAGGACAACTTCAGAACGTTAAATAGACTCTTAGACCAAACCTATGATGAGGTAGGTGAAGACCCCTGGACCAAAACTATGGTGAGGTAGATGAAGACCCCTGGACTAAAGTTATTGTGAGATAGGTTTGGTCTAAGAGTCTTCACCAATGATGAGGTAGGTGAAGACCCCTGGACCAAAACTATGGTGAGGTTGGTGAAGACGCTTAGACCAAACCTATGGTAAGGTTAATGAAGACGCCTAGATTAAAACTATAAAAAGGTTGGTGAAGACCCCCGGACCAAATCTATGGTAAGTATCATGTACCTGTCCAGCAAAGAGCACAACCACAACCAGACTTGGCGCAAGCTGTCAGACTGGGCAAGTGGTGGCGAACTCACCTTGTGATGTCCCTGCAGTCTACCAACTGCCTTAAGCAGATATGCTGCCCTGATAAGGGGCAAACCTGCTATCTGGTACCTAACAATGGACCCTGAGAGACCCTACAAGGTGACAAAGAACTTACTTCGTCTGGCAGCTGCTGGATGGTGGAGCAGACAGGTAACAGGAAATCAGAGACAGACCAGTGTACACACAGCAATACGTCAAGGCAATGAGACAAAACAGAGACAGGAAAAGCGGAGACACATTGGAAGATAAACGACAATGAGAGACAAACATCAGATACAGACAGACAAGCGGAGCCAGACAGAACCGGGTCAAAACCAAGATGGCAGCAAAGGTACAGAAAACAATCACTAGAGAGATGTCGAGTAACGTAGTAGAGGTCAGATACACAGAATAACAAGTAGAACCAGCAAGGTGCAATAGGACTGGGCAGATATATAATGGAGTTCCTGGACGCCGCCTCCAGCAGCTGACTGGATCAGCCGTCCATCACTCTAGTAACCCTTGTTGGACAGGACTTAACTGCAGAGAGTCTGGTTTGGCTTAATCAATCACAACACAGCAGCAACCTAATCCACAGTTCAGACACACAAAATACAATGGGAAATTAACGCCATCTCAGCGTGGATGGTGGAGGACTTTGGTATGGATGTTACAATAAGGACGGTGAAGACCCCTGGACCAAACCTATGGTAAGGTTGGTGAAGACCTTTAGACCAAGCCT